>VWZW01000318.1:379243-450386 GCA_013397115.1 Edolisoma coerulescens | reverse complement strand
AATGCTCATGAGCTGGAACAGCACAAGCTCTCTGCTTTCCCCCCACGCAGGCTGCCGAGGGCATGAATGCAGAGATTCACAATATTCTTTCCTTCCTTCCTTCTCGGGATGGGAGCTAATAAAAGCTGCACTGTCCATTTGGGCATCATCCCCTTCCCCCTGTTCTGCCACATGCTTGGATCAAAACATTCCTTGAGCTCTCAGCCAGCCCTGGAACAATTTCTATTTTGGGGAATGTTCCTGCACTAGTCCCCTGCTCTGTGTAGGTCTCTCAAGGGTGCCTTGTGCTGGGTGACAAGGAAACATGACTGTATGTGATGCCATTTGCAAAAGCAGAGCCCCAGCATCTGGTGGCTCCTTGTGTGTGTGTGTTGTGCCTTTGGGTATCTGTTACGCATGCCCAGCTCCAGAGGCGTTGCTTATCCCATGGCCTGGCACGGACTCTGGTCACCAGTGAGGCTTGGTGGGCTGTGGAGCAGGATTTCTATTTTGGAACAGGGCTGTGGAACAGGGCTGCAGAGCTGTGGATGTCTGAGATCCAGGCTGCTGCGAGGGAGCCTGAGAGCACAGTTGGCTGCAGGACTCTCACGCTCGGTGGGTGAAGCTTGAAAGGTCTCCAAGGAGTCTCACACGGGGGTTTCGAGCTCATCTTTCTGCTGAAGCACTGCTTCAAGCAGGCCCGTACTCCTGGCTCCAGGGCAGCTCGAAGAGCAGCCAGAGGACATTGCTCTCAAGGGAAGACCAGGGTCAAACTGAAGTCACCTCCAACATGATGCTCAGCAGGAAATCCCTGGATCCTGGATTTGATTTTGTATTTGTTTCTGCCCTACCCTGCCCCACCACTCTCTCCTTTGCCTGTTCTCTTGGTGGTCTGCATGTTTTTCCCTTCAGCTCCCATTAACACTAGCCAGGTCTTCCCAGGGTGGGCCATGGTCCAGAGAAGAGGTTGGAGAAGCAGCTGGGTGTAATTAGAGATCCAGGGACCAGGAAAGATTTACTCTTCATTCAAAGGAAGTAACAGTGTCCCACAGTCAAGGTCCTCTCCTCAAGATAGACAAACACAGGACTGAGAGCTCAGAAGGAAAAGGGGAACCCTCTGAGCCATGCAGGAGATACTGAGATTTATCTACCTGCAGATGGTGTGAAGGACACTGCACAGCCCCAAGGAGCACACCTGGGACAGCAGGATGCAAAGGCAAGGATCACCCAAAGAGCAATATGGGCAGAGGGAATGTGGGTTTTAGTGCTGTTTGCAGATGGCCCTGTGCTCTTTGGCTGGCCAGTTCAGTCTTTCACAGCTGCAGAAGACTCTTTTACCACGCCTCTAACTTCAGTATGTCCTTTAGCCTTAGCTCAATCTGTAGACAACAGTCTTGAAACTGCTTTTGTGTCCCTTTCTGGGCCCCTGTTGAGAAAGGGTCTGCCCTGATTCTAAGCTCATTCAGAATAACCTCACTGAGTGTCCCCTCTTCCAAGGTTTTAACAGAGAGTGTCAGTTCCCACATCCCTCTGTGGAGAAAGGTACCACGGCAGAGCACTGGCATCCCCAGACTCCCTTCTGTTCCTCTATGCTCCCACAGTAGCTCTATAGCTGACCACAGTCCCCCACGGACAGTCCTCCAATTCACACATTTCCTACATCTCAGCACACATCATGGCTCTTCAAGTCACCGGATGAAAACAAGCCCACAACCACTCAACTTCCCAGACCGAGTGAAATCAGTTCAGTAATTAACATCAACAACCTTTCCTCTGTCCTTCTCCCTTGGCTATGAACTGATTCACAAAGGAAAAGCAATGCCATCTGTTCCAGGAAAAGTTAAATATGTTTGTGACAAGACATGAACACAATGCCAGCCAAGTGTTTGCAGTAATTGCTCTGTGGTTATATATAACACTGAGAAACACCCATTTGAGGCCCACGCTGAATTTAGATCCCCATTGGACCCAGCATTCAGATCCCAAGCATGGATATGTCTTCAGCTGCTGAAGGGAAACTCCGGGAAAATTGACCTTGGGCAATTCTCCCACTTGTTTATGTTTTTTATCTCTTTCTGAGACAGGAGGCAGTCCAGAAAACATGCACAGCCAAGTGTCCCAGCGTGGATAAATCAGTTCAGGCACAACACCTTCTCAGAGCCACAGTGTCCAAAACAACCAGAGATTGTCCAGCTCCTCTCACAGTTATTCACCTGGCCCGGCTGGGTCTTCTTTTCACCCGCATATATAAAGGGAGAGCATTAAATCCCATCTTCCTAGAAAAGCTGGAAGCCTCTCATAGCCACCACTAAGGGCAGCCTTGCCTTCTCCCATGGATATTTCTCAGTGTCCTCCAAGTGTCCCATTAGATTTAGAAACCAGAACTTCAGTCCTAGTGGCCTTGATGAGATGAGAATAAGCAACATCAGAGAAAGACAAGGAGAGTCAGGAAGACCAGTTTCCCTGAAGAGCTTACAAAAAAGCTATCAAATCACACAAAATGTTTCTCTATCTTTGTTCTTCTCTGAAAGACTACAGCAGAGGTTATCACTGAATCCTCTGAGACGTCTTTTGCTTCTTTTTCAATTAATTAGATGAATTCACACTTGGGGGATGTGGAAGATTTCTAGTCAGACATGCTAATTTGCGGGAGTGCTGCAGCCAAGATGTCCCTGGTGGGCTCTCCTTGCCTGGTCCTCCAACACTTACCAGGTAAGAGTAGTCTAGACAGAGCCACACTTGCTGGTGCCTACCTGCAGGTGATGGTCAGCGTGTCCTTGGCGTTGATGACGTGCTCCTCCTCAGTGATGCTCAGAGTAGGAGGGGTCATAGAATAGCTGCTCACCAGATCTGTGGAGAGACAGGAGAGAGGGGATGATGCAGACATCCACCAGCCTGGGCCCAGCACTGTGGGCAGAAGCTATCCTGCTGCCAGGAGCACAGAGAGGGGCAAAGGCTCTTGAAGGGAACATCTCCTTGGGGTCTGCTCCTACAAGGTAGTTAATGCTGGCTCAGCGAGACATGAGAGGTTAGCCTGCTGGCCAGAGGTTTGCCCTCCTGGCTCCATTGAGCAGATCTTCAGCTCTTGGGCCAGGGCCAGACAGCCCCTGGGCTCTGACAGACAGCCTAGCACAGATGAAGGCCAGAAAAAGAATGCAAGACCAGAAATTTGGGGATTCAACTGTGGCCATTCCTCCCCAGGTGAATGATACTGAGCTTGCTTGGACTAGGGCTCTGAAACGATCCCCTCTGCTAACTGGAGGGAGTCTGGCAGGAGATTTTTCCATACACATGTAGCTTTCTGTAATCAGGGGGACAAATCAGGGATACCCAAATACCACAAAGGTGTTTGTACAGAGATGCTCTCCAGAGCCAGGAGGCGTTCACGGAATGCCCTTCTCCTGTGGCGCGCTCTCAGGTACAGTCACCTGAACAGGACCAACCCTTTGTGGATGGCAGCAGCCCCCTTCCCTGCACCACCAGACAGGCATTCCAAGAGTGAAATTATCCAGGCTCAAGGACAGGCAGTTAAACATTATCATGCTCTTCTTCCAGCTTTTTTCAGGGAGAGTCCCACTTTTTGTGTGTTTGCATCTCTGGCATGCCAGACATGCACCCTAAGTGAGCTCCTCATGGACAAAACATCTCGAAGTACCGGTTACCCCCAGAGACTACTGTTGTTTTTCATCAGCAGTGTTGCCGACTGTCATTACTTCATGATCTTTATCTTCAAACTCCAGCTTCTGGAGATGTGAGATAATTCAAAAGAAGTCTCGTTGACTGCAAAAACAAGCAAACTAACCAGAAATAGAGAGGGGGAAAAAACGTTATGGAATGTGAGGCTGTGACTCAGGTAGGTGCTAAATGCTAAGGAAGAAAAGAATGCAAAAATATGCTGCTAGCTTGACTTTCTACAAAAACATGAGGTTTTTTGCAACTGTGTTCTGTGTATGTCTGTTTCCTTTCCTTGTAACATTCAAACCCAGGTATCAGAGAGATCTGGCAGGGTTGGAGAGGTCTCAAGGATGTGGTGTTTCCACGCATTTCACAAGCAGCTGTGCCACCTCTCTTCCAAAACTGTGACCTGAGGACTACAGGTCTCAGAAGTGCTGTGGTAGAGCCATGAGAACCTCAGGACAATAGGAAATGGTCTTAGGTTGCACCAGGAGAGGTTAACATTGGATATTAGGAAAAATTTCTACACTGGAAAGGTGATCAGGCATTGGAACAGGCTTCCCAGGGTAGTGGTAGAGCCACTGTCCCTGGAAGTGTTCAGAAGACACGTGGATGTGGCACTTGGGGACATGATTTAGGGGTGAACATGGTGGCGTTGGCTTAATGGTTGGACTTGATGATCTTAGAAGTCTTTTCCAACTTCAATGATCCATTGAATCTAGGAATGTTTCTCTATGGGGAACCCTAACCCAGGAGACAACAAATGGCCATCAGCTTCTCAGACACAGGGGTGGCATGGGGATCCAGGCTGGCGGAGAAGCCACAGCGCCCAGGGCCCACCGCCACCGGGAGAGGCTGCCGAGGGGGACACGGCGGTGAGGGACGTGCGGAGCGGCACCGCCGGCACTGCCAGGCCCGGGCTGCCGGCCTTGTTCTCCCCAATTGTTCTCCACTTCCTTCCCGCCTGCGCGCGGCTCTGAGGTGGTGTCCCCATGGCTGCCCCCATGGCAACAGCAGGGTGACAGCCATCTCCCCCCGCCATCTCCCGCCTCCCCTCCCTTGCCCACACGAAGCAGCGTCAGCCCAGGGGCTGTCCCGGCCCACCTCCGCCTGCGCACGTGTCCCGCTGCCACGGCCTGTCTTACAGACACCTCTCCCTCAACAACAACAGCAACAGCAGCAGCCATCACTCGTCACTCAACACACGGGTCGGTGTCACTGTGGTCCCTGGGGCTGCGTGGTGCTCGGCCCCCACGGAGGACACCCCGCCTTGCGCCTCCAACCTCCCCTTCCTTGACGGAGGGGACGTCAGATGTCACACAGAAAAAATGTGCCCCGGGGCTGTGAAAATAAATGACCACATTTTTTGTAAAATCCCTTCAAAATGTAACAAGGTTTATTAAAAAAGGGAGGCAGGGGAAGGAATCTGTCTGCTAAGCTGCGTTTCCTATTAATGCCGGACACACTTATCCCAGTGCAAACACTGCTCTCCAGATGGCCACAGCTTGTCTGTCCATCGCCCCAGGGAGCAGCTGGGGGTGCCTGCCACCCCCACAGTGCTCAGCCCAAAATGCAGAAGATAATGGCTGGCGTGGGGCTGGCTGGGGACAGCAAACCCTCTCATCCTGTCCGTGCTCTGGGGCAGTGAGCAGAAAGGTAATCCCCAAAACCCTGGCACAGCCGGGTCCAGTGCTGGCTGCAACAGGCACTGAATTAGGTCTTAAAACTGGCGTGGTCCCTCTGCTTGAACCACTAAATAAGTGCCAAGGTGGCAGAGGTCTCTTGGCTAATGCTGTGCTCCACCACTGGGGCTGGGGAGAGCAGGATGGCAGCAGAAATAACCCCCTGCCTCCCTTCACGTGCTGCCTGGTGACCTGTTAGCAAACAACACCAGGGGGTGGAGGGGAAGAAAGGAAAAGTACGATCTGTGCAGGTTGGGGCTGTGGGATTCCTGCAGATGCATCCTGTCCATGGCCCTCCGTGAGTACAACAGGAAAAGGAACCACTGCTCACTCCGAAAGCATCGTGGTGCGGGGCTGGGGACACTCCTGCTGCTGGCAGCACTGCTGGGCCAGATCTGCTGGCCATCCAGCCTCTTCACCAGCCCTGGATTGCTGGGAACTTTGGGGACTCCCTGCACTGGCTCACGCTGGGGACCCGCTACTCACGCTGATGCCCCACACTAAGCCTGGCATCTTGGGATGCCAGTGCCTAGCGCCACCCACGGCATCCAGGACAAGCAAAGGGATGCACAGAGCTATTCCCAGCCTGCAAAATCATCTTCAAAGCCATCAGCTTTCCCTGCAAAAATTCACTATCACTCTGTGCTTGCCAGATGGATCCACCCCATTGCTGGCCTTGCCCTTTCCCTCCCTGAGGGAGCGTGTGCCCTGCCATGGCTCTCTCCTGCATTTCGCTCTCCCCAGCACTGAACTTGGTGCTGGGTTTGGCCATTAAATCTCTGCTAACCGACACACAGATGGTTTGTGTCTCTGGCAAATCCCAGGGTGCGAGGGAGATGTCTCCAGAGCATGGAGCGTCTCCTCTCCTCTGAGTCCCTCCTTCCCCACCTCCAACCCCTGTGATGCTTTATCTCCTCAGCCCTCCAAGCAGACCCCGCTTTCTCCCGCACACCCGATTGTGCCCTTGCACAGGGAGAGCATTAATGTAATTAAAAAGGCATGCGGCAGCTCTGGCTTTGTTTTTTCAAGATGGTTGCAGCTTTTTTCAAGCAAGTTGGCAGCAGGATATTAAAATAAACAGAGGGGGATTGATGGGATGCGGCGAGAGGAAGCAGGATCCCACAGCCACTCACACCTTGTCTATTTCCAGAGAAGCACGTTTCCCAGCAGTTTTCCTTGCCTTGATCTTGCAGCGCGTGGCTCTGAAAGGGGCCAGGCTGCACTGAGGGCCTTCTCCTTATCACTGGTGGCTGCTTCATTTTCAGGTCCCTCTGCCTCCTTCTGCACCCTGACACCACTGCTGCTTTCAATTGCATCCTGCATCCAGGGCTCTCCCTGCCTTGTGGGGAAGCCACACTCCCCCTGGAAAGTGCCATCCACCCCAGGGCATCTTGCAGCCTGACCTCATCTCTCTGCCCCTGGGCATGTTGTGAGAAAGCCTAGCCCGGGGCCTGGTTTTGCCTTGCGATGGCAGCATCAGTGCCAGAGCCAGCGCTGCCACAGCGTGCTATGGCTTTGGGGACAGAGCAAAGGCTGTGTGTGGGACAAGGTGCAGGTACGGCATGGTATGGTACAGTATGGCACAACACAGCTCCTGCTCTCCGTCTGCTTCCACTCACAGGAAGCCCTGCACCGGATCCTCCCCCAAGCCCCCACACACCACCTCAGCCCCTCTCTGCTTCCCCTTCCCTCCCTCTCTGCTGAGTCGGCCCCGCTGACTGATTAACGGGGCGCCTTTCCGGAGAGGGATTTTGTTCACACTCTGTCCTTCTCGCTGACTTCCTTCCCCGGCGCTGGGCTGGATCGCTCTGGCCACAGCCGTGGCATGTCCCCAGCTCACCGGCCCAGCTCAGGCTCCTGCCACCACACCTTGGGCTTCTGTGACAAGAGCTACCAGATAACGTGCACAAAGCAAAGCTGGCCCAGGTGAGGCCTGTCTCCCTGCACCTAGCACACCCAGCCCAGCCTGCTCGCCCCAGTGCTGTACTGGGGCAAAAGATAGGCTGGAAGTGAAAAAAGAGTGTCCTTTCCCCCAGCAAAGCTCCCCTGACCCTCCTATTGCTCCATCTCTACTTTGCTGTTTTCAGACAAAAATTCCCAGTCAATAAGCATCTGTACAACAAAGCAAGGCAGGAACTCAAGATCTGGACACTTTCTAAAAAGGAAAATTTTGTTTGCACCAGTTACTATGTGAGCAAAGCTCTGCTCCCGGATGGCCAACAGTAAAATTCTGGTACCTCACTGGCCAACAGGGACTCTGCAAAAGAGCAGCAGTAGCTAGCACTGGGGCAGAGGGAGGAGAAGCTTTGCTCGACTCTTTCTGCAGACCTCTCCTCCTGCTTTCCGGGCTAGACTTGTCTGAATTAGCAGCATTTGCTGGTGAAACTGCATGTGCCCCACAGGAACTAACTCCAGCACCTCAGGTGCCATTTCCCCCCCCGCTCCAGTTACAATTCCCCACCTGCCCTGTGCTGGTATAACTCACTGCCCTCGTGCTGGAGAACCCGTGTTTGCCCACAGACATGTGGGAAGTCCACGTGCCGGAGGCAGAGCCAGGCCAAATTCCCACCTACAGGGCTGAAGTTCCCCCATGGAGCAACTCGTTCTCATGCACGGGGCAAGCATCCAACTGTGGGTTGGAGCGGCAAAGCGTGAGTGTCACGTCACACAAGGAGCAGGCAGCTGGCAGAGCAGCAGGGGAAATTTGAAGTAGGGCTGTCAGCTCCTCCTCTTCCTCCTCCCAGTGCTCTCCAGCAGGGAGGAAGGCTTGTTTTGCAGAGAGGTGAGATATCACATGAGGCTGAGAAATAAACGCCAGGCTCCAGCTGATGTAGGGATGAAACACCAGGTGTCTTCTCTCCAGCCTCACAGCGGGCAGAGCAAGCCCCAAACCATGGTGGGAACTGACACCAAAATGGAGCAGATTCTGCCCAGCAGCTGTGCCCGAGGACTGCCAGGGCAGGGTGACAGCCACTCATGCCCCCAGTGAAGCTGGGAGGAAAACAGAGATGGAAACAGGCTAATGAGCAAGCAATGAACAAATGAAAAATTATAATGATAGAAAACTGAAAATCACCCCCAAACTCTGCATGTGCACAAGGACAAAGGGAGCAGACCCCTTCTTTTATGTGTTCATGGAAGATGTTCCCTGTTCCTTAACTCAGGGTTGACCCTCAGTTCAGACCTGCCTCAGAAGGGTTAAACAGTGGGGGCTGTGCTTCTCAGTGCAGGATCAGCCCCTCTGATCCTGGTGTTGTGCTACAGCAGCATCACAGTCCCAGCCACACAACTGAACCCACACACCAGGAGCTCACTCAGGCCTGGGGCAGCATCTTTCCCCTTCTCACAGTGGGCAGTGCCAATGGCAAGGCATTGATCCTTTGGTCTATAAATTTTCATCCATGGACCTCGAAGCCCTGAAACAACACCAAATCAAAGTGTGGCAGATTTGTATCCTCACCACTTTGTGAGGACATCCCCAAAGCATCAGATGTTCCTTTGCTTCAACTAGGACACCTGTCCTTTCTCAGGGGACAGAAAGGAAAAATAATTACAGAAACTCAGTCAATACAAACACAGAGGTGACCGTCATTTTTGGGTGTCTGATCCCTCCTCTCCACCACTAGAAGTATGAGACATCATCTTTGCCCCAAAACACCTGTGGGCCAGTTGGTGTATGAAGGCAAGAGCCCCCTGAGCTGGAACCAAGAGGAGGGCTGAGGAAAGGGCCACCAGAGGACCACCAGAGCTGGTGGAAATGCTTTTTTCTTGGCACCAGACTCAGAGATGCCCTAAGCATCCTGGGTCTGCAGCGATGCCAGGTGAGGAGGAAGGACATGTGTCCAAACAGACAGGGCATTTGGGGACTGAAGAAACAGGGCTCTCCTCCAGCTCAGCACCTGCAACCAGGGAAGACCTCAGCCAAAGCATCCCCCTGCCTGTCAGCCAAGTGGGGAGTGGGATGGGGTGGGCAGAGAAGAGGCAGCACATTACACGACAGCAGCATGGTCACAAGACAAGCAGAAGCCACAGCCAGAGCAGCAGCACCCTGAGGCTGGGCATTCCACCCTGCTTCCCCAGCCCCTGGCACTCCACGGCTGCACATCCCGTGCCTGTGGCTCTAACCAAACAGGCCTCAGTCCAAAAAGCTGCTTGGCCTCAGTGCATGCTCCCCAACAGGTCTCTTTAGCCTCTCATGGCTGATAAACCTTAATTAACTGGTTCTTTTCTGGTATCTTATAACCACCTGCACTAATGGGTAATGAAGCAAAAAAGGGCACAGGCTCTCTGGGCTCCTTCAACTTTTCGACTTCCAAGCTGGGAGTCCATCAGGGAAGAGAAACAGAGCCCCTTTCAAGAGAGATGGGCTGTCCTGAGGAGCAAAGTTACCCATGTATCCTTCAGTCCTCGTCCCCTGGTGCCTTCAGGCAGGGATTTATATCAGGGTATTTCCGAGCCAGCCGTCCTGGGCAGAAAAGCACGGCTACACCCAATGCCTGACCATACTCTCACCTGTTTTTGGGACTCTGCTCTGCCCCAGGGACCTGCCACCACGTCATCCCAAAGCATCCCAAAGAGGGGTCAGCGAGCGCCTGTCCGGGAGTGTTTATCTGTCTGCCGTTCTCCCTCGGCAGGAAGCACTATCTCACCATCGCCCTGCTCGCTCCAGCCCGGTTTCCTGCTCCATCCTGCCAGGTTTACCCTGCTTTTTCCTCCTCCCCTCCCCCTGCCCCACGGCTGTCAGGCCATGTTTGCATTTCTGTCTCCTGCCGTCTTTCCTCTCCCTGCCCGTGCCCCCCCGCGCTCGCTCCCTGCTCCATCCTCCCCGAGAGGCTCCGTCCTGAGCCAAAGTTAGCCTGTGTCAGGTAGCCACATGTCCGGCCGGGGGCAGCGGGTCAGCCGGGGCCACCCTGCAGACCTCCTCCAGGATCTCTGCTGTCAGCAGCCTCCCCGGGCCCCAGGGGAGCGCCTGTTCGCTGCCCTCGCTCCAGAGGGGGATGCTCCGGCACATCAGAGGGCTGGTTTCCCCTCGGTGGCCGCCGGCCCACCCTTTCTGCTGCGGGCCAGCGCTGGCCAGACGCTGCTTTGTTTGGTCCCCCATTCCCTGGATCGCTCCGCGTTTGTTGGCTGCCTGCTCCTGCCCGGAGAATCCTTTTCCTGCCTTTGAGATAGAGGATGCTCGAGCCATCTGTGTGTTTTATTTCCTTGTAGAAACTAACAAGCCAAGGATTGCTTCCTCTCCCTGACATTTCAGAGGGCAGCTCCGGCTCAGCGGGATGCTCAGGGAGGGGAGGGGGAGCCCAGCGCCTTCAGACAGGAACAGGACCTATTCTGTCCACAGGATTCACTCCCTAAGGGGCAGAAATCCTCAAACCTACCCAAATTCCTGTGGCAGCTCCCACTCTGCCACCGCCGTGGCTCTGCAGGAGCCCTGGGCGAGCTGCTCTGCTTAGCATACATAACCACCCCTCTTCCAGTGGCCCCTATTAACTGCACGGCTAAACCCTTGAAAAACTCAATTAAAATTATCCTCCCACATCTTAAGGACTGTCAGGTTGCTTCTCTTTCTGTTTTAATTTACTTCTTTCAAAATCTTGCCCTGCTCACATTCTCTGCCCCAGCAGGATGTGATTAACGTGGCGTAGAAGGAGCAGAGGGATCGGATGGCTTTCGGGGACTGATAACAGCAATTAACACCGTTCATTACATCTCTGACTTGAAGGGATGCAAAGGATGGTCCAGAGCTTGTGTGAAATGAGTGTTGGTCCAAGTCCGCTACTTGGCATAAGGCATTACCAGCACAAATGGATGGCCAGGATGGGCCAGGGACATCCCCCTGTGGGCCCTGGGGGTCTAGGATCTCTGGGCAAGTGTCTTGGGAAGGGCTTGTACTGCTGCTGCCTCCAGTTCTCCTATTTGGGATTGCTCAGGAGTTGCCTGACCATTGCAGGATTCAGAGGTTAATTCCACCCCGATACTATTCAGGTGTAACCCCAGGGGCTTTGCTGAGGTACCTCTGGCAGCAGTGGGTACAAACCTGTGGAACCCTAAGGACACACCTTTGGCCACTGAGAAGAAATGGCAGCGCATCAGTGATTAAAGGGAAATGATGGAATCCAGTTATAATCCACTGGTTCTTACGCTGTACCTGATGGACTTACGAGGCAGATGACCAAGTACCTCTTCATGCAACTCAGCTAAATTGTGGATTTTTTCACAATTTAAACTGTAGGATACCCACAGAGAGATTCCCAAAGAGAGATAAGCTCCCAGCTCCCAGAAGACAAGTCACTACCAGCTCTTACACACGGTGATCCAGGTGAGACATCTGGGTCCAGGAGTCTCTAAACCACCCACTGCCATAACAGAGTGGGTACATCCAGGATCCCCCTGTCCATGCCAGGGCATTGTCCCCTTTCCCAGAGCTCCAACTGCCCATGCTGAGGCTTGGTGAAGCCAAGACCAGTTCCAGCACCTGGGCAGAGGCTTCCACCCACAGCACCTGGACTTTGCTGCATGAACACAGAGGAAGGGAAAAGCCTGGAGAAACAGCAGAGAGAGACCCTCAGATTCAACATCATCAACTACAGCTCCATCATGAGCCTTTTCCAGAGGCTCAGGCAAACTCCTGCCGAAGCAAACTGCAGGTGTGCTCTTGGGGGAAGATGGAGTTCAAGCTATGTGGGGCCTCAGCATCTAACTCTTGCTGGGAGATGAGGAGGCAGAGGCAGCTGACCGGGAAGTCAGACAGAGCCCGAGGGTCGGCACTGAGCTCAGAGAGAAAAGTGCAGCAGCATTTGGAAAGAAAAGACCAAGTCACAGGTTTGCTTTTTCCTTGATGTGTGTGGGCTTAATTGCTGGCCTTTGAAGTTTAACTCTTCCCAAGACTCTTGGCTTACGGACAGATTGAGCAGGACACTGAAAAAAACCCTGTACGCCACTCAGGGCAGGTTTCCTCTGTGTGAGCAAAGCCTGGGGTGCCCTGCCTGCCTCCTGCCCAGCCTGCTGTGCCAGATTGACTGTGCTGGGCTTTTTCAGGGGTCTGCAAGCCCTGCAGCTGGGCTGGGAGACAGTGTACCAAGTGGAAAAGATCTGCTCCTCCATCTTCATGTCCCTGGAGTCTGCATCCAGATGTTTGCTACTTAGCTGTGAACTGAAATCAACTCAGAGCCCTCAAACCAAACAGCTGCCCTGGAGCTGGCAGTGCCTGTTCCCTGCAGCTCAACCCACCCTCAAGTTGATCTCCAGCTGCGGAGTGCAAGAGCAGCTTATTGATAAACAGGGTAAGTGGGGAAAAAATAGTTTTGCAATTAGATTATTATCTTGGCCTTGGAAAACCTGCATTCAACTCCCCATCTGCTCCAGGCTCCCTGGAAGGCCGTCACGCAGCTTCCATGTACCTCCATCCCTGCCTGAGCCACAGAGGGTAGGGCAGCAGAAACCGGGCTGCTTTGGCTTGGAAAAACATATACTGGTGCAAGAAAGGAGGAATCCTTATTCCTTCTAATTAAAGGTAACAAGTAACAAAGAAAATTAATTTAGTCCAGAGTCAATGCAACATGAAAAAGCTACATTAGATGTGGATGGGTGCAGAAAGTAGGAAGCACAAGCAAAACGCAGGAGGAATTTAAACTTCCTGATTATCAAAGAGGGGGCTTCAAGCACTGAGTATAATCTAAAAATAATAATAATAAAGCAAAGGGAAGAGTGGTCAGGGTCATAGAGGGAGCTGCTGCCTGGGGAGCACGAGCTCTCCTCCCCGCGCAGCCTCTCCGTGCACACCTGCACGTGCACACACGAGCGTCGGCACGACCCCGGGCGGGCTGGGCACGAGGGGAGCCAGGAAGATCACAGGCACACACTCTTCAAAGGAGAATTAGTCATCAGAGGTAGCGGCAGAGGAAGGAAGGCTCAGGTACGAGGTCAGACACAAGCAGTGAGGGCTGACGGAGGAGTTCTGAGCGCTCGCTGCAGATCTAAGAGCCCTCTGCGCGAGCAGGACGGGAGGTGGGATCCCTGGGGTAAATGCGCCTACAGCACGTAGGAGATAAGAAATTTCAACCCTCCACTGCACGGCTCAGCTTGGCTTTCTGCCATTCCTGAAAACAGCCAGAGCTGCCCAAACCCAGAGCCTTCCCTGATGTGGTTAATAAAATCTTACTCTGTTCTCTGCAGAATCCCCAGGAGGGATGGGCTCTAAAGAGCACAGCAAAGCTCTTCCCCCACATAGGGCTCTGTTGGGCTGCACCTCAGCCCGGGATCAGTGTTCCCATCTGCTCCCTGCTGGGCAAAGAGACTTGAAGATGCAGATATTCAGGGCAGTGGAAGGAAATCTGGCCCTGTGGGATTGTCCAGGGCATCGATGGCAAGTTACAGATGCACACGCTCTCAGTTTCTCTTGGCACAGAGCTGTGACCACAAGCCAGGAGCCGCTGCAGCAGGAGATGATAATCATCATCTCCGAGAGCCAAAGTGTATTGGGGCATTCGCGTCACTTGAGATTAGCTGGCTGTTCAACATCTGCACAGATTTCTCTCTCCACCTCCACATAACACCCCTCGTGCAGCTATGAAACTAATTTAATTCCCTTCCAAGAAAGGCTGAGTTGGAAATGTCACGCTTTGTATATCATAGCACAATTCCTACAATGAAACGCCCAGCCTAAATGGCAGTATTGGACTCTGGTGCTATTTGAAGGCCAATAAGCTAAACCTCCTCCTACTGCTTTTTAAAAATAGCTTTCAGCAGGGTGACCAAGTTCCATAAACACGCAGTTACTCTCTGTTAGTGCGCAGAGGCTGACTGTTGTTTTCCTGCTCCAAGGTGCTTCCCTTGCCACGCAGCGCAGTGGGAAGAGCACGCAAGCGGACGCGATGGGAAGGAAGCGTTTACACATGCTAATGACTTCCAGCCAAGGAGCACAAGTACCAACAGGGAAACCGTGCTGAAGAAACAACACGCCACTTCCTCGGCTCTCCCGATTTGGTCACCACGAGGTACTTGATGCTCAGAGCTGTGGGGCGAGGCTGGGGATGGCCTCTCCAGCCCCATGGGAATTCAAGGTGTGGATGAAGGGAAGACACGTTGGCTTGGTCCACAAATGCAGGAGAAGTCGTTTGGGAGTGGGGGGTTTTGGCAACATACTGGACCAAGGGGTCGAGGACAGACACTGGCCCTTTACCACTCCCAGAAATGTGGGTCTGGAGGCCAGAGTCCTTCCCAGTGCCATTCAGGTTCATTTCATCATACACATCTCTCTTTATGCCAGAACAGGTTTCCTAAGTTCATGTGGGGTCCTGTTTATTTTTCTTTTTTTTTTTTTCTAAATCACTATTGTATTAAGAAGTGTTTTTCTTTTGGCAAAGGTTACCGTGGGGCCAGCGCTGTGCGGAGTCTCCTGCCTTCTATCACCACTAAAACCTCTGAGCCAGAGCTCAACCCAGCCACATCACTTATCTTCAATGGAGGCAGGCTTGGATTTCCCCCTCCGTATAAAAAATAGATCCCAGCACTCCCCCTCTCCCCCGGTGCATTCTTTCAAATGCCACCCAGACCTTGTTATTGCTGGGAGGCTGGAGAGCCAGGGATTAACTGCCTTAGGCTGCATCAAGCTTTATTTGTCTAAGCAGCCAAGGGTGAGGAACAGCCATAAATATTGTGAAATGCTGAACGATGTGGAGGGGCAACACTGGGCAATGCAGGCACCTTGGCAGCAGGGATTGCGTCTTGGGCTGGACACAGTCCTGGTGTGACCGATGTCATTGGAAAGGTTCCTGCTTCCCTACAGCACAGGGGCTTCGAAGAACATCGAGCTCCATCCTCATGTTTAAACTGCAGACACCACACTGCACCCAGTGCAGCACTAACAGTGGTGCCTCTGTTAGTCCTCGTAGCACAGGAGTAAGCAAACACGGTGGGGAAAATCCCACTTCAACACTGTCACCCAAGGGGACACGTCCTGGGTCTGAGCCTACCTGCCCAGAACAGGGCACTACGGGGTGTGCTGCAACTCCCCCTCCCTTGCACACTGGGATGTCACGGCACAGAGGGGAGATGAAAGAGCAGGATATGCCCTGATCCCATCCCAGCATCAGCGGTACTGCCAGAGCCAGCACTTACAGCCCAGGATCTGCCAAGTCTGACAGTTTGGCAACAGCCAACAAACCCCGTGAGGAGGCATCAGGCCCAGATGCACCCTCTGTTAACTAAATTGCTTTACAAGTCATTGCCAGGTAACTCCTTTTGGAGGCGAGGCAGTTTCTTCCCCCGTGCTTCATCCCAGCACAAGGACCGTGCACCGCCTGCCCAGCAGTGAGCCATCTCCTTGGTGTGGATGTGTGCACCTCCCCTGGGAGCCTCCCACTCTGCAGCTGGC
The DNA here is from genome assembly GCA_013397115.1 of Edolisoma coerulescens. Lineage (NCBI taxonomy): Eukaryota > Metazoa > Chordata > Aves > Passeriformes > Campephagidae > Edolisoma > Edolisoma coerulescens. The sequence continues at coordinate 434,675 of VWZW01000318.1, read as the reverse complement.
TGCCACACGCTGGGACATGCTGTTAAACCTCTGCCCTTTGCTTCCCGAGGGCCAGGGGCTGCAGTGCGGGGAGGGGACTGATGGCCACTCAGACCCAGTTAGGCCCCTCTGGGGACCCTGCTCCGGCTGGGACGACGCAGGGTGTGAGTGATGGATTGCTGTGGGCGCTGGATGCCGTCACCTCTGCTGGGTGCGATTTCGCTTGCTGCCATCACTCTGAGCTGGCAGGTTCCAAATCTGAGTATAAACCACCATTCGTGCCCAGCCCTCCTGCCTCAGTAAATGTCGAGATTTACTGTCATTCATGGAAACTACTGACTTGACCCACGCTTATGTCAGTATTTATTTTTCTAGGTGACATCCATCTCAGTGGACACCAGTACTTCAGAAATGGGGAAGACAAGTCACAGATGGAGAGCTAAGCCTGGAGCTGAACCTCACTATCAGCACACACGTGTGTCTGTACATGCTGCCCCCAATCAATTTTGGAAAATTAGTGGAGGAATTTCCAGGCTCTGCTACACAGCCCTGTGTTTTTTGGGGGGAATAAATAAAACCAGTAAACCTTTTACAGATTTCCCTGCCACATGCAGAGCCCAAGTGCCTCTGTAACTCAGAAGGATGATGGAGGACCCCAAAACCCTCCATGGGTCTCCTGGGTCTCGTGAAGGTGCAGACAGACCTTCATAAACCTGTGGAGCCACTGCCCAGCTCAGGGCACCTCGCTGTGCCCTGCAAGGTCTGCCAAGCCCCAACTCGCCCTGCCAGCAGCTGGAATGGAGAACTCGCTGCAGGATGGGGAGGGACCCAGAGAGGAAGGGGACAGTGACCCAGGGGGAGGCCTGGCTGCCAGGGGCGCTGCTCACTGCCTCCTACCAGCTGCTCAGCAAAGCCACCATGAGCTTGCAAATTCTTTATAAACTTCCCACGTGACACAATTACTCAGGGGCCAGATTCTGAAGCTCTTCCTTCTCTCTTTACGCAGACCAAGCTCCACTGAAGTCACTGAGACATTGGCCTAAATACAACTGAAGGAGTTCAGGATTTGTCCCAGTAATAAAAACTTCCTTCCTTTGTCTACTGCTCACTCCACATGATCCCACTACCTCCCAGCCTCCTCCTGGCCTCGTCTCCTGAGGCTGGGGCCCTCAGTTTTGGTTGATGTTGCTCTTTCATTTTACCCTCAGCCAGACCATGCCAGTCCTCTCATACAGCTGTGAGCTGCCAAGGTGGAGGGAGCTGGGGTGGCCAGTGAGGAAGAAGGGGAAATTGTGGGGTTAAATACAACCCAGCAGAGGCACAGAGCCGGTCTTCAGAATGTGGATGCATGCAGACACTGTGCAGGCTGGGAGCTGGCTCAGCCATCACCTCCCCAATTCCTTCAACGCCTCCTTGAGGACAGGTTGGAGCATCTCCAAAAAAGCCTTTCTCCCCTCTGCTGAGCACAGAGCAAATGCCTTGGGCTCTACACCAAACTTTTATGTGAGGGGATGGGTGAGGTGACTCCTGCCCAGGAAAGTACAGCAGGAAGTTAACTCATCTCAGTGCAGTGACACATGCTAGAAAGTGACACCGTAAGAAACACATACAACTTTAAACAAGTAACTTGCAATGTGAATTTTTCTGCTTTTTCTGCCTCAAAATAGCCAGGAGGATGCAAATCCCTATCATTCCCCATGGGTACCTCATCCTCAGCATGGCCATCCGAAACATGCACTGGGGTTTGGAGCAGGAGCTTCCTTCCCATGTCCACCAGCCTTGCACACACCTGTGACACAGGCAGAGCAGTACACAGAGCAGACAGACACACCAATTCCCTGTTCTCCAGCCTCCCTGCCTGTGCTGCTTGATGACAGAAAGCAAACACAAAAGGGATTTGAACTCAGCTGAAGTAAGAAGCATTTGGTCCTGAGGTACCACCGTGGTTTGATGACCTAAACCTCAGTGCTGCAACTCATGGATGCTCACGTGGGTGACCTGGTCAGACACTGGATGGCTCAGAGAGAACTGACACAACCCCTGTGAGTTCTTGCTGAGGTTTTACATCTTGCAGTGAGATTTTTAACATTCCTCAGCTAAGACTGAAACAGAGGCGCACTTTGAAGTGTGCAGCTCTAATCACCCCAGGGAACACAGAACTCTGAGCAGCAGAGTTGTCTCAAGGTGCAGGGCTGTGGCACAGCCTTTACACAGGTCTGTGGGATCCCTGTGCCACCCAGCCTGGCTGAGCCAGCTCACCGTGTCCTGCATCCCAATGCAAAACACAGCAATGCCAGCCTGGGCATTCCATGGACTGAGAGTACAGTGCCCTGTCCAGTGGCAAGGGCTGCTTTGCTTAGGGCTTGCTCTTGAATAAATACAATCTCACTGTACATTCTGCCCTTTTTAAGTACATTAATTGCCATGGAAACAATGCTGTTACTGGTATGGCAGCAGCCTGGTGGCCTCCACAGACGCAAGGCAAAAATCAATGGATACATTGACATACAAGCTGCGTTTCAGGACTTTTTGTGGTTTTGAGGCTGGTCACCATGGGCACATATGAGAGAATGGCTCAGACACTAAGAAGATGCCATCTTCCATGGAGAGAAAGCTGGGGACAATAAAACATGGAGGAACATCTCCTTTGCTGTGTTTATCTGCTTGGGCAGCACACACTTGTATGGGAGCTGCTCCCAGTACTGATGTGTGTGCTCAACTTGTGGCACTGGTCATCACTCCCAGCTCCTGGTGTGGGAGCATCCCAGCCCTGGCTGCCCTTCACATCCTCATTGCCAGTGAGTACAGAGCCTCACCTGGTCTCAGACCTTGGCAGGGTGGCTTTGCTCCCTGCCTCCCCTCTGCCCATCCATGGCATCTTTCCCCCAGCTCAGATGCCCCACCAAAAAGAAGGAGAAAAAGCCAATATTACAGATGTATAGACACACACCATCACTTCTTGGTCTTGAGAGTTTTTTAAGTAGCACTGAGGGGGTTTGTACACGGAGCAGCGTAAAGGGAAAGGCTGTGAGTGCCCTTCCCGCCCTGCCTGGCCGTCCCCGAGAACCCGGAGCAAAGGGCAGCCCTGGCTGTCCCCTCCCAGCAAGGGCAGCGCTGCCCCATTCCCTGCCGTGCCGCCCATCATAAAGGGGTCCCTGAACTGTTATCAGGCAGTGACAGTTTCCGCCATCAGATTCCTCCTGTCCGTCAGGAAAGCTAAATAAGGAACATCGTTCAGGCGGCTGCAGGAAGAGGGGAAATGCAGGGACATCCGGCCCAGCTGCCAATTTTTCCTTTCCCATGAACCACCACTGACCTCCGCCAAGGGAGAACCTGGACACCCAGCCTGGCATTGGCACTGCTCCTCTTTGCTTAACCCTTCCCTGGGGGATGCCCTGGCCCCTGAGCCTGCTGGGCAGGTGGTCTCACCATGCAGGGCGGTGTGGCCGTGGTGGGACGGTGCCTGGGTGCCGCGTCACTGTCACTGGCACCGCAGACCGAGGTGGGCAGACTCGGTGCACTGGCTGGCATTTGCCCTGCCAGCTGGAGCCACAGCCAGGAGAAGGCTTAACCCCTCCACACCTGCATGTGGGTGGGCAGCTACACCTCACATGGAGAGGGCAGGTCCCAAAAACATCAGTGAGCTGTTCCATCGTTTCCCTCTTTGCACGCACCTACACCAGGAGCAGAGTCGAGCTTATTCTTTCACCAATTGGTGAAACAATCACCAATCTTTGAAACAGAACTGGGGTTTTCCAGGCTCTGCCAGGATTTGTAAGCAGCCCTGGGCTGGCTGCTGCAGACAGGTAAAATTTCATCTCCTTTTTCTCTCTGCTCACTCCAGGGCTCTGCCCATCAGTAACAGGTACTAGGACAGTCTGCAATCCACTCGCCCCTTTCTCATGGTCCTTCCTGTGAACAGCCCCGGGGTCCTGCTGCCTTTCACTGCATAGAATCCAAGCAGGGGAGCAGCAGCTGCCCGGTTATTACGTGCTCAGATAATGTGAGACCACAGCACTTATGCTTGCCTTCCCCCATCACCCTGTCCTCCCTGTTTGTCCAGTTAGAGTCTTTTCCTGACCCCCTAAACCGATCCTCCCTCACTAGCACATGACGTCCGTCCCACGGCACCTCCAGGTTTGGCCGCAAAGGCTGCGCGAGGGATCCTCGCCCTGGAAGGAGGGGGCAGAAACTCAGCAAGAAAAACAATTCACTCGTGGGAGAAGTTGTAAGGTGAAATACAAGTCACTGGCTGAAACCTGTTTCTGCTACCTCAGCAGGGAAACGACTCCAGGAGAGACTCCAAGACTCCCCACTTAATATCCTCAGCTTAGTGGGAGTTTCAGCACCGGCTGCTGCAGGGCCAGGTTTTCACCCTCCTTCTGCTGAACTTGCACCTAGAGATGGAGTGATTTGCTTGACGAAAGGAGCGGCCACACTGGGCTCGAGGGCTCGTGCCTCCTTGCCGACTTGACCACAGGCCACCTCTGCTTCCACCATTCTGCCTTAACAATGAGGCACCGCAGATGGGCAATAATGCTGTGCCGACAACATCAGAACTGTTCCGACCAACGAGAAAAAGCCCCCCTGGGACCTGGCTAACCCCCTCTTTTAACAACGTGAAACAAGAAACAAAGGCCTGGGATAGCCAGAGGCAATAAAACCCCTGGAATTCATTTAACCAGTCACTAGATGCCAGTGCAGCTGCAGCAGTATTTCTTTTCCTAATGAAGGACAAAAGATAATTCCAGCTCTGGCTCAGGGCAAGGCTCAGCTCTGGTCTCTCTGGCAGACCCTGGCATGCACCAGGAGGTCACGATCTCCCCATAGCACCCAGCAGGAGTGGGATGTGTACCTGGCTGCTGCCCCTCGCCCAGCTGGAGATTTGCAGTAGCTGCAGGGGTAGCTGGGGCAGGTCAAGGTGAAACACGGCACTGGGCACCTCTGGCTTACAGTCTAGGGTGGGAAAGGGGGCTTTCAGCTTGAACTAACCACCTGTGGATTTTCTCCTTGCAAACCCGTGTATTTTTCCATGCACAACTGCCCATGAACCCAGGCAAACATCTCACACCCACGAGGCCCCGTGAAGGTGAGCTCCACTGCTGCTCGGCAGCGTGCAACAAGCCACCAGCCTCCCACCATGCTCCCAACACGGGAATCCACCAGGAACTGCCTTCTCCAGGCAAGCCGCGATTTTGCAGCCCTCAGCCACAACACCCCGGCCCGTCCTTCCCAGTGGAAGAGCTCTGTGGCTTTAGTCATTCCTCACACGGAAACCACCAGCACTGCTGGCTCCCCACCTTCCATGGGCAGTGGAGCCTGCGGGGTCTGGCCATCACAGGGCTTTCTGCTTCTCCCTGCACCTGCAGGACCTCCCTATCACCCCCAGCTTATTGCAGCTTCCCCCCCTACTGGTTTAAATACACAGCCCCCCCAAACTGGGAGTGAGGAGTCCCCTGCCTTGAACTCATTGTTTTGGGGCTGTTTCAGTCCTGCAGGCTGAATGCAAAGTCACCTCTGCTGTGCCAGCTGGAGTGGCTGAGGAGAAGGTGGGTGAGACGGGTGCTACCCCCAGGACTCACCTTGCTCCCCAAAGCTGCTGAGAGCTGGACAGACCTGTGGACCCACGTAGAGCCCCCTCCTGCTCTGCAAGGCAACCTCCTGAGTGTGGTGGATGTCCCCTATGGCACTGGAGAAACTGCTCCCTGGCCACGGTCCCCTTCTGCTGCTGTTCCCGTGGGATCCTGCTCTCCCCTTCTTTCTCCAGGAACTGCCTCGGGATGCCGGGAACAGCCTGTTCCCTCCTGGCTGGCTGGGAGCACCTGCCCTTCCCACGCCTGCCTCGGAAAACACCGCAACAACGCGGGGCCAAGAGAAACCCTGGGGACAGCGATCCTGCGTGGAGCGAGCCCATGGGAGAGGGGCAGCAGAGTGGAATGGGACACACTGGAGGAAGCCCCGTCCACCCTGCCTGCACCGGCTGGGGACATTGTGCTGCTGGGGGAGTGTCCCTCTGACCAGACGTCAACTTGAGCTCAGGGACGCCCTGCTGGGTGTTTGTGCAGGCAGTGAGCCGCGGGCTCGCGTGCCCAAGCCAACTCCCAGGGCGGTAGTTGCAGCCCACTCATCTGAAATCATCCTTAAGCAGACAGCAGGGCACAAGAGCTGTGGCTGTCCCCTCCCTAGCAGCCCCCAGGGACCACAGGCTGCGTCCCTCCAAACATCCACTCCCCTTGGAGGCCCTGGCTCATTGCTGTGGGGTTCAGCCTGGTGGGGTTTGCTGGGCAGTCAGGGCTGTTGAATGAAAGGGTGTTGCTGAAACAACCCATGTTTACTACTTGCAATAAAGCAACTGCTTCAAATCCCAGCTGCACAGGCAACTGTTGCTGCTGGCACGGTCAGTGCGGGGCTGTCCGAGCACCCGGCCGGGAATTCTGTGTGATCCGAGAGGGGAGCAGGCAGCGGCGGCCAACGCAATCGGCTCAGGTCCCACGCAAGCACGGGCCCTTCCCTCACACAATGGGCACACGCCCTTGGAAACAGCAAGCCAGCGTCCCCAGCGGGGTTACTTGGCTGTGGGGAGCTCAGCACTGCTCTGTGCCCCGAGGATGGTGGCTCAGGGAGCCCGTGGTCTCATCATCACTCACAAAGGGTTATCCTGAGAGGCCAAGATGATCTACAGTGCTGGGGCTGAACCTCTGCCTGTTCCCCTCATCTCACTGCCTGCACAGGGCAGCTCCCCAGCTCCACTCCATCCTGGGAGCAGCACAGAGCTGGAATGTGTAAGAGTTTTGTGCTCTTACACACAGCAACCTCTAATACTGGCCCATTTAAATGTACTGTGGTGCCAGAACAGACCTTTCATGATCCTGAGATGATTATTTCATCCTTCACAGGTAGAACAGTCTCACACACACATCCCTGCTTCCAAGGGGAGCAAATGTTTGCACCCCATTGGGATTATGGTTAATGAGAAATTTGTGGGTCCTTTACGAGCTGACAAAGTGTCCTCATTGATAGAATGGAAGAAGAGGAAGCAAAGGCCCCAGTACCATCCCCCAGTTGAGCTCCACATCGCCCTTCATCGCTGCACTAATCAGGCAGCACCGAGAGCTTCAAAGCTCTGCTCAGCCCTGCGCCGACGAGGCCACACAGCTGAGCTGGCCAGAGCCTCCCAGGCACTGCTCCTGCACCTCCAGGAGATGAAAGAGCCCGGGAGCAGCTACACCGTGCTTTACAAATTGCTAACAAGAGAGCTTTGAACAGTTGCAGCTCCCGCTGCGATGTCACCAGCAGCAGGATCCTTTCTGCCCAGCCTCCTTGAGCATCCCCTGAGCTCCGGCCACCCGTTGTGTCCTTTGGCCCCACGACACCAGAGCCATCAGCAGCTTTTTGGTTGACAGTGACACTGCTGGTGATGCTGTTCATGCCACACCTGCAGCTCTCCCATGAGCTCACTTCAACGATAGCAGCAAATGCCACTGGTGAGAGCGAATCACTGAGCTGATGCTACAGAAAATTCTGTTTGTGCTCCCAAATTCATCTCCCCACACTACAAGCTTCCACCATTACTAACTTTCTTTCAATCTTGCTCTCATCTGGGCTATAAATGCTTTACTTGTGCAAGAAGCTTCTCTGGGGGGTATCTGGTGGGGTGTCCTGTCCCCACCGCCCTGGCAGTGCCCACCCAGCTCAGCCCTGTCTCACGGGCTCTGCTTACTAGAAGGGCATTGCAGCCCCATCTCTGCCGCGGTTCTGCACTCTCTGCCCGACAGCCTTTTGCCACAGAAGTGCTACGGGAAGGGAAAGCATTTCACTGGGATCTGCCTCGGGTGACTTCCGAGGCGGATCAGAGCTGAGAGAGGCAGGCTGGACAGCCTGGCATAGACCCCCGCCTCCTCGCGCCTTCCTCCCCGGCACACACAAATTAATGACTCTGTGCGTGAAAAAAATAAATAAACAGAGCCCGGACTGGTCTCCAGCCTGCCCTCCGGCCGGGCGCGCCCCCGCGCAGGGACATCCCTCCCGCGAGGGTCCCGTGGGCTTTCTCCCCGCTCGCAGCGAGACAGCGCGGCACGAGCACGGCGTGGGCTCCCCGCGGCCCCGGACCCCGCGGGGACGGCAGCAGGGTCCTCCCGTCCGTCCTGTCGCTGCGGACACGCTGTCACCGCCGTCGGGGACACCCGGGCGGGCACCGCGGCGCGCGTCCTGGTTGGGGATGGGTCGGGCTGCTCCGGTCGGAGACGGGGCACCCCAGGGCGGACTGCACCGGTGCCCGTCCGGGATTGGGGCGGCCGGGACCCGGAGCGCCGGTCCCCGCCGGGGATGGCGGAGCCCGGGACGGGCAGCGCCAGGGCACGGCACATCCCCGACCTGGGTGAGGGACGCCGCGGCGGGCAGTGCGGGTCCCTGCGGGGTCTGGGGGACACGCGGGCGGAGTCCGAGTCCCGTCCCGCCGGAGCAGCCCCGTCCCCAGCGCGCCCGCAGGTGCGGAGAGGGCGGCAGAGCGGGCAGGGCAGCCCGCAGTCCCGGCAGCTCACCTGCCTCCGAGACAATGCCGAGCCAGAGCCAGAGGGGCAGCGTGCAAACTCTCCTCATCTCCGGGGCTGCCGGCAGGTCCGTGCGATGCGGAGCGGTGCGAGCGCCCCGCGCCCGAGCTCTGCTCCCGCCGCGCCCCAGCTGCGGCGACGCGCGGCGGCGGCGGGCGGGGAGCACNTCCCCGCACCTGCGGGGGTGCGCGCATCCCTTCGCACCTGGGTGTCTCCACCTGTATGTGCGGGTATGCATCCCCTGCAGCTGGGGGTAAGTGTGTTCCCCACCCGTGTGCGTGGGTCGGCATCATCCCTGACCCACGGGCACGTGAGCACCCCCACACCTGCGCGTGTTTTCACACCTGTGTGCACCCCGTGCATCTCCCTGCACCTGTGTGAGAATGCCCGCACATCGCCTGTGCCCGGGTGCACAGCCTGGCCTCTCGGAGCAGAGGGAATGCACACAAATGCGCTCTCAACAACAGTACACACGGACCTCCTGTGATGGAACACACCTCCCACCTGCCTGCGCACACCCCTTCATGCACCCCCTCAGTTCCACACCTCGCACCTGTGCGCACACACCCAGGCACACAGTCCTGCACACGCCCCTCGAGCCTCCCTCCTCCCGCACTCCCTGGGGCACACAAAGACTCACGCACTTGGGTGTGCTCACACTTGCACCCTCATTCTTTGGGGGTGCAGTAGGGCCCCCCCTCATGCTGTTCATGCATGCACAGTGCCAGCAGCGTGGAACAGCCACATTGTCCCCCAGCACGGCCCCGTGTGGCACCCGCACGGCTCTCTGGCAGGTACACACCAACCCCCCCACCCACGCCCGTAGCGTTGGCAGACGAGCGGTGCCGCCCCACTGGTGCCAGCGGCGCTGCCCCCACAACGCTGCCACTGCCAGCGACAGCGGCTCTGGCTCGGAGCGAACTGGCTGCGAATGCGCCACAGACGGAGGCGATGGCAGAGCTCTGGGAGCGCGGTGGCACAGCCGGCACAGTCCTGGCCAGCTGCCTGTGCACCCAACGAACGCTGAACGGATAAATTAACACGGCCCCGCGCTGCGCCCCAGAGGATTATTAATTACACTCACTTGTAGGCAGTGAAGAAAGCCTGAATGAAAGCCATGTGCTCATGGCTTCAAAAAGGCAGCAAAACTTTTGATGCACTCAACTGCTCACGTTGCCAAACCCGCGGAAGAAATCACCCTGTCCCTCTCCTGGAACCCTCAGAGGGACTCTAAGTCACAGAGTTTATTTTACCCGACTCCCCCCATCCTGATTAGTGAGTTTTAAACCCAGAGAGTGCCAACTCCATCACTCTTCAGCACACTCATTGGATCACCTCCCTCCTTGATCTCAGCAGAGCAGAAAGCGGCCGTGTCCCTTTACCCCTCGGGGACGCTTGGGTGGGTGTCCAAGCCCCTACAAGTTTGAGGAGAGACTTCCAAAACTTGCCATGATGAGGGAGAGCTGGAATGTCACAAAGGGGTGGCACTGCCCAGCACTAAGGAGTGACGAGCTGAGGTTGCCGGCTCAGTCCACTCCCCAGTGACGGGGCTGTGGTCAGAGACGGGGCAGCCCCGCAGTGCACCCACGCTGGGCACAGCATCGGGGGCAGTGCCCCTGAGAGGTGAGCGCTGAGGGGGTGAGGGGTGGACAGTGACAGGGAGATGAATCACGGCACCGCTGAGCTGCTGGGCGAAGTGCGCAGTCAGAGGGTGCCTGGAGAAGCTGCGTGCGAGAGGAGCAGAGGGTCTGAGCCGGGGTTGAGGGGAGAGGGATCTTCTGGCACCCCAAAAGTCGAGGGATTTTGGCATCCTCCACCCGTTGCAGTCCGAACGTGGCACGGTGCAGGCGGCGGTGGCCAGGAGCAGCCCGTCCATGCTGCCATCTAATGGCAGTAGTGGCAGGACACCGGGGAGGGCTCGCCCCGCCACGGCGGGGAATTTTCCATCACAAACGCAGGGCGACTGTGGGACCGATGGGACCTTTCCATTGTTGCCGCCCTGGGAAACAAAAGGATCTTATTTTAAAATCTTGTCCCCATTCCAGGACGTGGGGGGACCCGAGGAAGCAAAGGCTTCCCCAAAGCACTGGATAAAGACACACACACAGATCACAGAAGGCTGCCAAGGCAGGAGCTGCTGGACACTGCCCAGCCCGAGCATAACTATGGGAAAGGGACACTGGGGTGGCTCTGGGAACACCCAGGGACAAAGCAATGAGGTAATCCACAAGAAAAATACAGCCTGGCCCTGGGAGAAGGTGGTGAGAGCCAGCCCTGGCAGGTGCAGAGTCCGGATCTGGGGTGAGGAGTGCTTTCACCCCATGGTGCCCACTCTCCCATCCCTGTCCCCTCCTGCCTGAACCCAGGTCAGACTCAGGTAGTCACTGCATTCATGACTATGGTTCCTACTCCACGGTGCTCTGGTTTGTCACAGAAACGTGTTTTTCAGGCAGCATTTAGTGGCAGACTGCATTTCCTCACCGGGCTAACGCTGCACGCACAGCAGCCCAGAGCAGCATTTTCCCTGCACGTAGGAGCTGCTCTGCCTCCCCAGCCCGGCCCCGCCAGGAGGGCCAGGCAAGGACATTGCACTCCAAAATGTGGCTCTGCCTGGGAGCAGCGCGCCATGGCCACCACGCACAGCCCGGCAGGAGAAGGAAGGACCTGCTTCCTCAGGAGCCTGCTCAGCCCGGGGATTTGGGACAGGAGGGTTTGGCAGCTCTGCAGCTCTGCCTTCGGCATGGGGAGGGTGCGGGAGGTGGCAGCGATGGCAGCGGCACACGCTGGCAGCCCGTGCTGTCACGCCGGCCCACGCAGCGCTGGGCAGCGGGAGCTGGCGGACACAGAGCCGGGCTGTGCTCCCCCCTGCCCGTGCCCACCCCNGCAGTTTGGGGCAGGCTCGGGAGCTGATGGGTTTCAGCTTTCCCCTGCTGTGATCAAACCAGCCTCGCCTTCCCAGAGGCTCCCAGCCCTTGCAGGGGGTAACACAGCCCAACTCGCAGCACCATTTCCAAGCCAACAGCTCTTTCTTCTCCACTCTTGTTTCAGCTGAGGCTGTGGGGCAGCCAGAGGAGGAGGTGAGAGCTGGGAGAGGAGGCCGAGTCCAGGTCATGGGCTCAGCACCCACTGGCTAAAGGCCAACCGGGGGCCAGGAAGGAGCATAAACCCCCAGCATCCCCTCCACACCCGACCCCCGAGCAAGGCTGCACAGAGCAGGGGCTTCCCTATCACTGGGAGCAGCCCCGGGCTGTGCTCAGCGCCCCTGCACAGGACATCCTCCCCTCGGGCTTCTCCTGCCCTGGCACAGGCGTTAGGCACCCCCAGCCCTGGCACACTGCAGCAGTGGTGCACAGGAGGGGGAACAGGGCCCCTGTGCCATCCCTGCCGGGCAGGCAGATGGCCAGTGAAGGCCTTGCTTTGGCAAGTGTCCCTTGTGCCCAGCTGTGGGAGCTGGAAAGCCTCACACCTGGCCCATCCCACACCACAGAAAGCTGAACCCCTGCCAGAGGTGTCTGGCTCCAGCCAGCACTGGGGACTACGCAGCGCTGGGGAGCTCTGCTTTGACCCTGGAACGGATTTGGGTAGGAAAAACATGACATTTCCACCCACCCCAGGCACTGCCAATCCTCCCTCCCACCCATCACTTCTACCAGCCAGGCTTGGACCCATCCCAGCACCTCTGCTGACTCGTGAGGCAGAGACACTGCCAGCACCTCCTGGGCACAAACCACAGCAGCCAAACCCCCTTGACTTGCCCCCCCAGGAACCCCTGCCTGCCCTCCTGCAGGGGTAGCGCTGCCAGCAGGGGCGTGGGGGGCTGACAAGAAAAGAGCCACATTCTTGCTGAATTTGGAAAGAAATGGGACTCGGCCTTTTTCACAGGTACAAGTCCCTAAGACTCAGCCAGGCCAGAGATGGCCAAATCTTACGACACTATAGCCCAAGATCAAGACTAGGCTCAGAGGACCTCTCTCCCTTGTCTCAAAGAGCAGATGATAAAAAGCCACTGCAAAATGTGGAGTGGTCCAAGGAACTACGTGGGAGCAGTGGCTCTTTTGAGCCTCCTGTGCTGCAGGCACAGAGGAGCCAGGGCTGGAGCAGGGGCCCGGGGGGCTGCTCGGGGCCCCCAGGCTGTGCAACACCCCAGAGCAGCAGATCCCCCCAGCACACAAGCCCCAAGCAGGCCCAGCAGGCACCAGTGTCTTCCTAATGAGCTTTAATAGTGACCGAGGTGAGGGAGCAGCGCCGCAGTCCCTGGGCTGTGCACCGGGCTCCCTCTGCTGCCGGCCCGGAGCCCTGCCCCGGGAAGCTCTTCGAGCAGAGGTTGCCCATGGTCGGGACGTGGAGCTGAGAGGCACCCGGTGCCCCGGGACCGCTGCCCTCCTCCACGGGGCTTTAGGGGTGGGAGCTCAGAGAGGCAGGAGGTGCCAGCAACCTCCCCTGCAGCGCCGTGGCTGCTGTTACTGAACCGTGCTGTGCTCAGGAATGGGAGGTTGCTCTTCTAGGGGTGCCCCTGTGAATGCCTTGTGGCAACTACAGCCATGGCACAGGGAAAGGAGGGCAGACAGGACCTGGAAATAGACTCATCCCCTCCTTACTCCCAAAAATGACACCAAAACAGCTTCTCCAACACCCATCAGGTTTGTGTGTGCAGAACTGGCCTCCAGCACAGCCCCAGGCAGGAGCCAGGCTGGTGTTCCCAGCGCACCCTGGTCCCTCACAGGGCCAGGTGGCAGAGGCGCATGGGCTCCACGTTGTCCCTCCCATCGCTGAAGCAGGTGCTGAAGAAGGGGCAGTATCTCTGTGCAGAGACCTGGTGGAAGGTGAAGAGGTGGGACATGTCCCCAGCATCAAAGAAGGTGACGGTGCCCTCCTGGCAGTCCAGGAAGACGCCCACTTTCCGTGGGGGCTGGCGGGGAGTCAGGCGCACCCAGGGGGTGGCAGTGGCCCAGTACTCCGTCCTGTTCCGCAGGCGAAGCGTCCAGTAGCCATTCTCTGGGCACAGCTTGACCTTGGCTGCCCGGTCCACAGTGTCAGCAGCCACCCCCAGGTCCCACTTGGTTTTGCTGCCCACCCAGACCTCCCAGTAGTGCTGGCCGCTGTTGAAGGCCTGCGAGCCCAGGACATTCACGCACTGACGGAAACGCCGAGGGCTGACGGGGACAGGCTGCGCTCGATTCCTCTCTGTCACTGCTGTCAGGTCTCTGGAGAAGACCAGGTTGGGGTGGGCTGACTCAGGGTCAAAGGTGAGCGGGGCAGGAGCTGTGGAGACATCAAACATGGCATTTTACCAGCTGCACATTCCCTCTGCAGGGCACCCCTGGCCCGCCACACGCAGCACACCCATCCCTCACGGCGAAGCGCTCACCGGGGCAGATGGAGCGCAGCATCTGCCTCCAGAAGATGTACTGCAAGGGGCCGCTGTGGCTGTCCCTGTAGTGCTGCAGGTCCAGGGCAGGCTGGGTCTCAACACGCACCGAGGGCCTGGGGCAGAGAGAGGCAGGCAGGGTCAGTCCCTCTGCTGAGCCACTGCCAACACAGGCAGCAAAAGCACGGGCAGGGCTGCAGGACACTGCTGCACGTGACAGATTTGGTAAAGATGGGACACAAACGTCTCTGGCAGCTGCTTGCTCTGCCTGATGCAGCTCTGCCCCCAGTGCAGTGAGTGGCTCAGGGCAGAGGTGTCCAAGACAAGAGCCAGCAGCACTGCTCGTGGAGCAGTGACTCCTGGCAAACCCACAGCCAGCACACCCAACGGGACTGCTGCATGGCTGAACAGGCCGGGCCTGTGGAGTCAGGCTGCCTCCCAGGGAGGGAGGGGACAGGGACACGCTCCCCTGCAGCAGTTCTGGCCCTCAGCTACTCTCAGCCTCAGACAAACCTACACCTCTGGGTCAGTTTTGCAGTCCCATGAGTAATAAGAAGCTAAGAAAGGGCAGGGAGAAGACGAAGCACCCACAGCCTGTGTCACCAGCCTTGTTCCCTCTTGCGGCAAGCACAGCTCTTGCACCCATTCCAAACCACCGTGTCTCCTCTACCCACCCTTCCAGCCATCTCAACATGTAGGGTGCTCCCTGGGAAGAGCATCCAGTGTATGCTGGGGACCAGCCTCCACCTTGCACAGCACCAGCAACTTCCTGAGTAATTTGTGATGCTTTAAAAACTTGAGATAAAGTGCTTCTCCCATATGGTCCCAGCCAGGGACTAAGATAAGCTCCTGAAAAGGGAATCAGCTTCTTTCATGCCAGACACGTACCTGATATCCAGGCTCTCCACCTGCAGTGAGAAGCAGAGAGAGTTAGCAGTCACTTTAAATCATGCAGCTGCACAAACAAGCTCCTTGTCCTGCCTCCTGCTGCCACACACTACAGAGAGAGGAAACCAAGCTACCAGGACCTGCATCCTGGGGAAAACTGACTGGGCACTTGGACAGAGGAGTAAAAGCTCCCAACACCCACCACATCTGACATCACTGTATCCCTTGTGGCTAAAGTCTCCACACTCTAAGGGATTGCATAGATAATCCAGAGGAATGGCAGCGAGAAGGACTTTGGGGTAAAGCCTGGTGCTGTCCTTCAGGACTCTCCCATCCCAGTTTCAGATCCTGAAACATTCCTCAGCCTCCTGCCAGGGTCAGCAAAGTACGCTCACCTCCAGCAGTGAAACATCTTTCATCTTGCTCAGGGTCTGCTTGACGTGCTTGATGTCCCTCTGCAGCACTGCCATCCCCTCCTCCAGCCGGCCAATGTGCCTGTGCAGCCGTGCCAGTGACCGCTCCTCCTCCTCACCCAGCTCTGCCAGCACAGCTCTCTCCTCTTCCTCCAGGATCTGATGAAGGCGAGCAAACTCAGCCCGAATCTTGAAGTTCAGCTCCCCAGTCACTTTCTGAGCAGAGGGAAAAGGCAGAAGGTGAGTCCGACAGCTCAAACACACAAGCAGGTGCACAGGATGGCTGGGCCTGTCACTCTGATAACAGAGCCCTGGTAATTTGAGATTTAGACATAGCCATGACTTTTTGGATGGAGAACAGGACACAACGACAACTTTCAAGGCTGCAGAGCCAAAGGGAAAAAGAAAACTAACCGAAAAAACAGCTCCACCAAAGGCTTGGTCACCTTAACTAAAAATCCCCACACACAGCCACAGCCCTCTCCCACACCACCAGGAATTTGCCTGTGGGCAAGACTGGAGCTCTTTAAATTTTGTGGAGCTGCAGAATCAGCTGTTCAGGTTAGTTTGGATTTATTTCACAGCGTTCCAGACCCTGAGCAGAGCTGCCTGACGGGCAAGCTGCACAAACTAATCTCTGTCATTAAGGCTGATAAAATCCCATTCAGCTCTATCCAGAGGTCACTTTTTTCCAGTTGTTTACTCGCCAGCCAACCTTGTTGTGTTCTCGCTGCCTTCCTGCCTGTTTAGAAGAGACAGCCAATGACTTTTTATTTTCCTTAAATCTTTAAGCTGTTAATCTCCAAGTGCAACCTTAGCCCTCATTACTTTCTCAAGGAGTGCTTCCTGAAATGCACATCCCTTTCTCCCCACAGGAAACCAATCTCCCTCAGAGATCTGAAGCTTCACCAGCCTCCCTTTGCTCTAGCAGGTACTTGTGCTGACACACCAGAACCACAGAGGAGGTGCAGGGCCTCCCTGTTCACATCAGCGATTTTCTCCTCTACTTTTGAGACACCTCTTAGCTCTTGCACAGCAACAGGACAACACGTGCTTATTTGCTAATACTTCTTCATTAATCTCAAAGGCCTATTCCACAGCTGGCAAGAGGACAGAGGTTTGAAATGGTGCAGGCTGTGGGATCAGAGACTCCAGTCAAGAGGACAGGGGCTTTTTCCCCTCTCAGTTTTATCTCATCTCTGAACTATTTCCATTTTCCTTAAACTCACCTTCCTTGGCTTTTAACGCTTTTATGCCACCCAAGAAAGAAGCACAGTCAGCCAGTGGCTGTCCTCACTTCATGGATCTGTACAAACAGGGAGCCTGGACCCTCTCAAGCCCATGGAGAGCACTCAGGCTCCTCATTCACCTCGGAGCTTCGCAGTGAATCCCAACACCGTCCGTGTGACAAGGCCACCACTCCTGCAGTGCCAACTCTGCCCCTGACCCAGTTCCTTCAGCTTTGCTGCCATCCCTTCTGACATGAGAGGATTTTAGAGCTGCCAGGAGTTAATGCTCTCCCAAAGAGGCAGCACTGCAGGGCCAGAGCAGGCTGCCCACAGCTCTCACCACTCTCCATGTCTCAGCTCTGCTGCACGAATGCACTTTGTAAACACTGCGTTAATGAGTGCTTAATGCTCCTCCAAAAACCTCTGCTGAATATCCAGCAGTAATGAGCTCGGGCCTACATGCAAGGGAGTTTGTGTGGATCCCCAGAGTTACTCATCTCGATTTTTACAGGAAGCTGAGCTAAACCTCAGCTGAAGTGATACACACATCCTCTGTGAACACTGCCCCAGAAGCTGCCTGAAGAGCAGCTCCCACAGGGTGTTACCGTCAGGCTGCAGATGTCCTCCTGTGCCACATGCTTCCTCTGCAGCAAGTTCTCCATCTCCTTCTGACGAGCTTGCAAAGCATCTTCCAGGTGCTTCTGAAGGAGCAAGGAAAAGAAGGTAAGGAGGCCATTTCACCACTCTACTGTGATTCAGGAGCAGTCCCAATTCCTAGGGTCAGCATCAGAAGGAGACTGCAACAGGATCTCATATAAAGGCTGTAAGGAGAAGCAAACACCTGATGCACAGCCTTGAGAACTATGTATGTGTGCATGTAATGAATCAAACTTATTTTTAAGACTGGGAGCTCCAGCCTGGGATATCTGTTTGCACAAGCTTTAAATGCTGCGTGTTGTGAACTGACATGTGCAGGGACTGTCCCCTCAAGCAGAGCACCCGGCACAAGCAGCCCTCACCTCCGGCCACATGGTCCCTAAGTGAGAAACAAAAAAGCTGTGGCTGGAATCGGACACAGCAGTGAGGGAAACAAATGCAAAAGAAAGTGTTCAAAAGACAGAGAGCTGTAAGGAAATAGGGAGAAAGACTAATCAGGAAGACACAAACATCACTGCACTTGCGTCAGATAAGGTTTCACAGTGGGGGAACAGACGGGCTGGTGGCTGCACAGGGCTCAAGTGGCACCTGTCCCCTTCTCCCCAGCCTGGCAGAAGCCACTCACCTGCATCTTCTGCTGGTGCTCCTCGGAGCCGCAGTGCCGCACCTTCTCCACCAGCCCCGAGAGCAGGTAGTGCGTGCGGAAGGTGCGGCTGGGGAACTTGCGGCGGCACTGCGGGCACGAGGGGACTTGGGCGCAGCTCTCCCAGTATTCCTGGATGCAGCCCTTGCAGAAGTGGTGCATGCAGTCCAGCATGACGGGCTCGCTGAAGAGCTCGCAGCAGATGGCACAGGTCAGCTCCTCCCGCAGGCTCCGGTCCTGGCTCCCGCCGGCCATCCCTGCTGGCACACAGGTCCCAGCCTGAGTTTCCTGCCACCACCACACACAAATCCCCATCCCTCTGGACTGGGCCGAACTTCTGCCTCTCCTGCACTCCGGGGCAGGCTTTGGTTACCGGGCCTCCGGCGGGAGGCACAAGACCTGCCCAGGTGCTGCACTGGGTGTATGCAGCGCTGGAAAACCCCGAATTACAGAGCAGCCCTGGCCGAGGGTCACTCCCTTTGCAGGGGGTAACGACTTTCTATTTCCCGTCACTTCAGCCAAGCTGCTCGGTGCGTGTGACAGGGCCCACCCTTGTGTCCCAGCGCAGCGGTCACCCGGCCCGAGGGCCGTCAGCGCCCACCCACATCCCGAGCAGCTCCAGGGCCGACGCAGCACCGGCGCTGCCGTGCGCGGTACCCCTTCGGCTCGAGTTCCGCGGTGCGCACCGCCCGCTCCCCTGGGTGCAGCCCCGGCCCCCCACCATCCCGGGGACCCCACCGTGCGACACCGCTTAGTTTAGTTTGGTTTGGTCCGGCCCGGTCCGCTCCGGTCCAACCGAGCCCAGCCCCGACCCAGCGCTCTCCCACCTCCGACCGTCCGAACTCGGAGCCTCAGCCACGCCCCGCCCCCAGCGGACCGACGCCCATCCTGACCAATCACCGCGCGGAGACGCCGCGCGCCCGCCCGCTCATTGGGCGGGATCCCGAGGAGGGGGCGGGGCGGGGTCCCGGCATGTGACGCGGTCACGTGCGCGCGCGCGGGGCCTGCTGAGGGGGCTTCACGCGCCGTCCGCGGGAAGGCGCGTGCGGAGCGGGGCTGGGCTGGACGGGACTGTCCCTTTACTGCCCCAATACTGCCCGAATACTGCCCCTTTACTGCTCCTTTACTGTCCCTGCACCTCCCCTGCACTGCCCTTACACTGTCCTGCGCTGTCTCGCACTGCCCCTGCCCCGGCCTGCGCTGCACAGCTCCCGCCCCACTGCTGCACTCAGTAAAAAGCACAGAAATGAGCTCCCGGCAAAAGCCTCCCTCTCTCTCTCCTGCTCACGGTACCTTCAGAACACAGCTCTGGCCAACGCTTTGGGGTCATTGCCTTGGGTTACCTCAGAAATCACGAGGGCTGTGTGCTTGTTAGCAAAAGAAAGAAGGAAAGGTTTTCATGCTTGTGTGGTCACCTGATGATGGGCCCCGGGATGTTATGGGAAGTGGCAGACACTGGTGGACATGTGAGAAAAATCACAAGAACTTCCAATACTGGAAGTAAAAGCAAATAAAACTGAAAGGAGGGGGGGGCACAGGGACTTACAAGAGCTGCACAGACCACCTGTCTCCTTCCTAACCACCATTAGAACCAG
The DNA here is from genome assembly GCA_013397115.1 of Edolisoma coerulescens. Lineage (NCBI taxonomy): Eukaryota > Metazoa > Chordata > Aves > Passeriformes > Campephagidae > Edolisoma > Edolisoma coerulescens. The sequence continues at coordinate 415,354 of VWZW01000318.1, read as the reverse complement.
AGCATGCCCCCAAAAGGGTGATGTGCCAGGCGCTGCCCAGCTACTGCCCTCCTCCTCCTGGTGCTCTGTTTTCTCATTACAGCAGTGCAATTAGTGCAGAAAGTATTTCTGCCCATCTTCATTTGCTTGTCTGAGGGATTTTCCCAGGCTTTCTCTTGCACTGTGCGTGCTTGGTCACTGGCATGTGGCCACACCAGCCCTGCCTGCAGGCGTCGGCCTCTGCCTTGTCCCCAGCAGCCCCTCGGGGTCACTTTTAGCCACAGCCCCACGCCGATGTTTGGACTTGGCACATCACTGAGTGCATGAGGAGCAATCAGTCCTAGGGGATGTTGGCCATGGGCAAGCGAGGTGCACCCCTTGGCCTCTGGGTGGCCAAGCAAGTGACATCCATGGACACCAACAAGGTCAGGCTGGGGCCAAATGGGCTGGCAGCTCCCACACAGATATTGTGGGGGCTCAGGACTGCTCCAGCTCGCTGAGTAAGGTGGGGGTTGGCTGCACCCTCCTGCTCCAGTACCCGTGGTGGCTTTGGGACAGGGATGCTCAGTCCCCACTGCTCACTGGGCACTGGGGAACAAGAACTCCCTGGGCAGGGATTGTTTCCAGCAGGCTGAACCTGCTCCCATTGGTGCCCTGTTATCCTTTCCACTGCACAACACAGAAAAGTGCTCCTGGGAATATCACTAGGATGATGACGCTGGGATCTAGGGGTGACACAAGGATCCAGGAATGCCTGAACAATCTCCTCTTTGCTTCATGCAGCAAAACCTCAGTCCCCACATTTAGAGCTTTGTGCTTCCACTAGGCTGGCTCTCACCCTGTGAACATGCCAGGGCTGGCTGGGAGCAGTGCTAGTGCCAGCCCAAAGCAGTGGGAGAGTGGCTGGTGTTACCTCTCATCCTGTCACATGCCAGGGCTGGCTGGGAGCAGTGCTAGTGCCAGCCCAAAGCAGTGGGAGAGTGGCTGGTGTTACCTCTCATCCTGTCACATGCCAGCAATCCTGAGAAACAGCTGGCTTTGAACACATGGATTTTGGATGGGAGCTGAATCACCTGCTTAGGTGCATCCTTTTGAGAGGGAAATGGCTTTGTCATCTTGTCCAGCCTCTGATCTCCTGGCTTTGCCACCATTCCTCCAGGAGACATTATAAACTATGCACAGACAAGATGCCAGCACAGGACACACAGCCCAGGATGCTGCTCCCTCACCTGTTGCAGCACCATGATCCTTTATTTATGAGGCTCTGCAGAGAGGTAAAAGCATCAATAATTGCATTTCAGCTGAGATCTGGAATGTGCTGCGAAAGGTTGTGTTCCCCCAGCAGCCCAAGCCAACAGTGCTGGGAGATGTCCCCGTGAATCAGCATCTGTGCTGTGGTCAGAGCTCATCCCTCCCCATTATGGAACCCAGGAGGTGCCAGCCTCCCTGGGGCACCTCTAGGCCCATTGTTTGGAGAGGCTGTAACTGGATAACTGAAGCTTCACCCTGAAACAGCAGAATTTGGGATAGCTCAGCTGATGTCAAACTTCCCCATCAGCTCCCCTTTTAGCCCCAGCTGGAGCCTAGTCCTGGTCCCTCTGTGCAGTGTGAACAGCAGGAGCATCCCCCTGGCATGGCACCAGGCTGGGCAGTGCCAGCAGATACCCTGCCCAGGAGTGGCACGGGGCTGTGGGATGCTGCTCTCATGGAACAGATGCTCTGCACCAGGCTGTGGAGCTGCCAGCTTGGGTCCAGGTGCTGGAGGACATCCTTCAGCACTCAACAGAGTCCTGGACCCCCTGATGTAGAGGTTTTCCCAAATAACTCCCCTTGCTGCCAACAGAACCTGTCGCCCATGTAAAATTGCTTATTTCCATCTCTGCAGGTTTGAGCTGCAAATGCAGATTTCGGAGCCAAAGGAGGAGTGGCACCATTTTACCACACGCTGCACTAATCCATCGATCCAAGAAGAAAGTTCTAACACAGATGGGGATGTCCTTGTCATGGCCATTTCACTTGCTGGGACATCAGCTACGAGGTCTAAAACTAGCAGTGAGTGGCAGTCATTTCCCAATGAACACGTCTCCCATCTGGGGATTGAAAACACACACCCGAGCGTCCCCCGGTCTCGGATTCCTGTTTAAGTGCTCCTGGCATCTCCTTCCTTTCAGCACTCACTTCAGTTGGCAATGTAATGTTTTTCTTTCTTTTTTTAGCAGATCCCTCTCGGGAGGCTCCAGGCTCTGGGCTGGGACCTGAGAACGCCATGTTTGGAGAGTTTGATTATGCATGGGGGAGATGAAGGATAACATGGATTGGGAAGGGTTTGGCTCAAAGCACATGGATTGGGTCCAAAACTCTTCACCGTTCTCTGTTCCATGCAGTAAATATGTATTCTTGGAGATGGGTGTCACAGGAACTGTTTGGCCTTGCAGGAGGAGGGGGATGAAGTGGGAAGTGCAGTGCATCCGGCTGCCAGGGAGCTTCCCTGGGGTCTCAGTGAAACACGAGGGGAAGGGGAAGCAACTGCTGACCCAGTGTCAGTCCCTTGTGTCGGCTCTCCAGATGCAGGCAGGGAAGCTCCACAGGGGACAAGAAGCTTTGCATTTTGATTTCCCTGTTTTACTTTGGTTAGAATGCAAATACACTCCGAGGACTTTGATTGCTCTGGATCCTGCTCTCCTGGAGTCTCTCCTGGAGGATCCTGTGGCTCTCCCTGAGCAGTGCCCAGCTGTGGGGCAGAGGGGTGAATTGAGGTTGATCTTTTCCATGTGCTGACCTGGACAAGCCCCGAGGGAAGGACTCTATAGGGTGAGGATGGGGCAGCTTGAAGCCAGTGCTTCCCACTGCCCTTGGCACCTCTGGTCAGGAAGGAGTGGGGTGCTGCTGGTCCAGGAGAAATCCCCAGGCTCCCCATGTCCCCAAAAGCAGGCTGCATCCCAGGAAGCTTTGCTTCTGTGGGCTCCTGCCAGCTCTTTCCTGTGCTGAGACCAAGAGGGGGAAGAAGTGGAAAGGGATTGCTGTAAACAGAAAGAAAAGAGTGAAAGAAGAAGGGATGAGGTAAATCAAGGTAAGAGCAGCATCACTGCTAATGGATATTACACTTCCCTCCGTGACCTCAGCTGCAGGGACATGATTTAGAGGCCTCGGTTAGAAAGGCGAGCAGGAAATGAAGCAATGCTCTGAGATATGGTATCTTTGGATAAATAGCTGCAGGAGGAAGGTGACCAGAGGTGGCCATTATTTGCCAATATTTTCTTCCCAGTCCCAAGTGATATCGCTGTTTTTCTAAAGCCAGAGCCTTCAAGGCTTTGGAGCCTCTGAAGATGTCTGACCAGCCCCAAATACCCCCATGAACTGGCAGCCACGGTCCAGGTGAGAGCCCTATAGAGATGGCAAGAGGTGTTGAGCAGATTCAAACCATCCTAAACATGCCATGAAAGGACCCAGGTGAAGTGAGAGCAGGACTCTGAAAGTTTGTGTCGTTTTTTTTCCCTCATGTATCCAGGAGAGGGATTGGGGATCAGCACGGACAAATCCATCTCCTACTACATGAAGGGAGGGAAACAAGGTCTGGAATAGGCAAAGGAGGATGAACATGGCCGAATCATGGCTTTTTTTTTTTTCCCCCAGGGATGCTCAGATAACTCAATCCCAGGGGACCAGTTTCATGTGCTACTGAACTTCTCAGGCCAGTGTCCCTCCCCAGGACTCCTCGTGTGAACCATTACAAGCAGGCCTGTCAGGCAGTCTGTCCTGCCCTGTGAGATTCCCCATGCCACCCCTCCGGGCAGCCAAGAATCCATCATGTTTGCATTCCACCAGCATCCTTCAGCTTCCCACACCCAGGCGCCAAAACCAGGAGATTTCTGCAAATATTAACATTTCTGCCTGCCGCTTGTTTGCCTGTTTACTCTGAGCTGTGCATGAAACCTCTCTGGTACTCCACACACAGCACAGGCTTGGCCAGAACAGCTTTGTCCTCTCAGCCTTCCCTGTGATGGATTGTGTGTCAGCCCCCAGCCAACCCGCTGGCCACTGGGTGCAGGATGCCTGGACTGCTCTTCTCCTGCACTTGGATCTCTGGCTCATGGTGCTGAGCATTCATAGATGTGCTAAGCTGCCTCTTCAGATCCTGAAGCATTTGCAGGTTTTGATTTTTAATGATTTTTTAGGTTTCTGACCTCAGCTCTGTATAGGAGGGGTGTGGGAAAGGTCTTCATGACCTCATCTTACAAAAACAGTCTGGGCTGGCTTGGCTGCTCGGGATGCTGGAGTCTTGTCCATTAGCATCCACATTCCAGGGTCAGAACACAGTAGCCATGAAATCCACACTTGTGGTCACATCACATACCCAGATTGCTTTCTCCTGGCTGGGCTGAGGCTGTTTGCTATATTCATTACTTGCACTAAAGACACCTACAGAGCCCAGTTCTCTCCCTGATGTCACATATGAAGGTCTTTAGTACATTCCATGGAAACGGAGAGAATTAATTTACCGTCACACAGCCTTCAAAAGCCAAGGGACATTTCTGCAGAAGATTCCACAAGAACAGTATTTCTCAGTGCAGCATTTCACACACAGCACAGGTTATTGGGCATAAATGTCCCCCCTTGCTATTTATTTTGCACTTTGCTATCTGAGAAAGATGCAGATGTGCTCCAAAATCTCATTCATTTTGGAGAAAGTCAGACTCCACACTGCCTGCAGCTCAGCAGCCTTAGCCTGGAGGCACCTCCTGAGCTCCCAAGAGAATTTAAAAGCAACTCTTTACAACCTGGTTCTACTTCTCCCCCTTCCACTTTCTTACAGCCACACACTGAAAGCCGGAGCCAGAACGTCACCAAAGTGGTCACCAGAAACAAAAAGAAAGAAATTCAGTTGCCGTTGAGCGAGATAACATCTCCCGTAAAGAAAATAATTAAAGTGGCTGTACCTTTGTTAAAAAATCTGAAAGATCCTCAAAAAGATTTTCCTTCTGGAGCTGTCACCATAACAACGAATGTTTGCAAAGGATGCAATGGGGAGGGAGCAGGGAGAGACGTGCCCTTGGTAAGCACAGAGTGCCATGCCCGGCCACGCAGCCGATGGCCACAGGTGATGCCGAGGATGAGGGGCAGGTCAAACCAGCATAGTCCTGGGAATACTGCACAAACCTGAGCTACTCCCAGTGTCTGTACTGGTGAGGTTGTGGCAGTGCTTGGTTGGGCAGCTCACTGCAACCCAAACCCTGTGTCAGAGCTGCCCTGAACTGTCCTGGGGCCAGGGCTGCCATGGGAGCCAGGCTGAAGCCGAGGCCAGGGGCCTGTGGTGGCCTTCAGGAGGCTGCAGCTCCTGCCTCTGGTTTTGGCAGTACAGTAAATTCTGAGTCTGATGATCTTACCACAGGAATGAATTGATCTTTTTCAAAGTCCTGCCATTTGCTCCCCATCCAGAGCTCACAAACTGATTTATTTGTCACAGGAAGGGAGGAGGCTCGTTCCTACTCCTTTTTCAGGGCAATAAGCCGGAGTACTGCCTTGCCCAGGGCAGTTGTCGAAAGAGGGAATAACCCAAACACAGCACTAGGGCCCCTGCTACCTTCCCCCTTTCTCCAGCTACTTGGGCTGACTGTGCTCCTCTGCTTTACTCTGCAAGATAACAATGCACATTCTCTGGTCCTACATCTTCTGCCCAGAGTCAATGTCACCCTGAGGAGCGTGGTTTTCCCCTTGGGAAGCTGAGCACTATGAGCTGCACCATTCGAAGGCACTGAGTGCTCCCAGAGGTAATGTTGTGCAAAGTCATTATTTCCCCTGATACCTTAAATATCTTAAATGCCTTGGGAGAAGTAAGTCTCTTCTCCCTTCAGCATGAAATGGTTTTCAAAGTAGATTTGCAGGCTCCAGACTCACCTCCCTTGTGTCTGGTGTGAGCTCTTCAGCGAAGGCAGAGAGGAAACTGCTCATCGAATAATAAATTGCAGGCACGTGCTCCCCTGAGCAGTTGTTTGGAAAGTGTCCCATATGCCTTGTGCCAAATTTGCTGGCCAGGGAAGCTCAGTGGTATTAGCATGTTCCAGTTAATTAGGGCTGTGAGTCGTCCTTTTCATCGCCTGGAAGAGCTGAGAGAAGGACGAACCCAGAGCAGCACTGCCTTTATAAGGCTTTGTGCTCCCCAGCACCGTCTCTGCTCAGCTTGTGCGTGCTCTGCTCATACCCTGGGGACGCAGCTCTTCCCCATGGGGCACCCGGTGCCATACCTATCTCTCAGTGTCAGACACTGGCTTGTGAGTCGTGTTTCTGGGGAACACGGAGCCAAGTGGATCCCCAGCCAAATCCCTGGGTTTGTGTCAGGAGTGGATCTGACCCTCCTGTGCTCAGACACTGCTGCCAGCCCAGCGATGCTGAGCTGAGCAAGGCGCAGGTAACCTGCTCCCTGCCCACAGCTGGTGTGGGTCCCCACAGGACCAGAAAAGATGGAGTGAGGCGGTGAAGCAGCAAACATGATCTTGCTACTGCTACGGTGGTGCTGAGCACTGGATCCCAGCTCCTGGAAAACTGGTGCCTTTTGGCAACACCAAGCCCATAGAAGACAAGCTATGCTCTGAATTTTCCAGCCACTTGCATCACTTTCAGTCTTGACACTTGGGAAGAGTTTAGGCTGGGGCTGCCATCAGCCCATCCAGCTCTGCCTGTTCCCATCACACAATCCATTTATAGCGTTGTTTGTCATCTCAGGAGTGACAGACTGGGCACAAATTTCTTTGTGGGACTGAGAAGCAGGAGTGTCCAGTCTGGGAGAGCAAGACCCTGATAACAGAACACGCTGCCTAAATAAGATGGGCAACTTAGAAAGAAATCCCATAGGGCAAAGTGGGAAAGCAGCTGCCACTGCTGCACATCCAAGCACCAGGTCCTCTGCTCCAGGGGTGAATTTGCCCGAGTGAAGCATTTTTATCACCTTTTTTATGTACAGGGAACTGAGATACATCAAATGATTTGCCCAAAGGCAGACAGGGAGTCTGTGATACATGGGGAAACACGTTCCAACTCAAAAACTCATCCATGTTTCTGTTTTATTTAGACAACTGCTGGTCTACAATGTATCATATTGTTGCAATCCTGGCTCTGAAGAGCTTATCTGACTGCAATTATCCTCTTCTGCAGAAGCTGTTTTCTACCTGGCTCAGTACACAAACAACAAGCAACAACCCTCTAATAAATTAACAAAGCCTTGAGTGCAGTGACTTGCAGAAATGGCAGCTAAATACAGGGGCCAGTTCTGGGCTCAGCAGCACTGATGTCTGCCTGGAGAAACATCCTGGAGTCCCTCTTTCCTGATGTGAGGATGATCAAGGGGATTTTGTGTGTCAGAGTGAGATCCAGGGGTGGGAAGGGGATGGAAGGGGTTAATTAGGCATTAATTAACTTAATCAAATAAGCCCTGTGGGTTTGCCCCTAGTGGGGCAGGAGCTGAAGTGTGGTGATGTGTTCAGCAGGACAAATCCCGTTAATCTTTTTCCACATGATCATCTCCTTCCTGACTCACTGACCCTCATCCTGCAGACACACTCAGCATCCCTGACTTCTGCCTGCCCTGAAGGAGAGCAGAGCTGTGGCAGTTCCAGGCCAGTCCCAGGCCAATCCACACAGTTTGTCTCTCCTCCTGCTTCTCCCGTGCCTCTCACTGTGGTGTCAGATAGCTCAGATATTTTAGCCAAACCTCATCCCTGATGGTGTCTCTGCTCCTTCACTAATTCCAGGAATGTTCACATGGGGACAAAAAGCTGTTACGAAATGAGAATCTGCTTTTAAATTCAGAGAGGGTACAGATAGCTTTCTATCTGCCCTCCCACCCCTGAGTCTCTTTGTGGCTAATTTAGTTCCCAAATGCATCAGACTCCCAAATCCACTGCATCCGTGAACTCCAGGGCTCAAATGGAAAAGGGGCTTTTGTGTTACCAAAACTTGCTGATACTTTGGAGGCTGCTCAGGAAAACACAGGCATGACACCTCAGGAAGGAGCAGTGGAAATATTTTGGTTACGTGCAGGTGGAATTAAACAGATGTTTAAAAAATGAAAAGCTGCTTTTTAAAGTATGTCACTGTTGCTGCTCCAGATGAAGCAGGATGAACTAGAGCATCTGGAAGCCTTGGTAACAGTTTTCTTAAAGATTCCTCCCAGGGAGTGAACAGATAATCCACCTTCCTTTTCTGACAGAAGTTAAGCTACAGCAGATGGCTTACAGCTGCAAGGTGGTCAGACTGAGGACCTGCCTGCTCACTGAGGCAGAGCAGATTACAGGCCAAAAGACAGCCCTCTTCTCTGCCCCATTTTTCAGCCTTTTGACATCATTTTTGCTCCCTGGAGTACAAAATTCATTGCCATATTTCTCAGAAGCACGGGTGAGCAGACTCACTTTTGCCTAATCAAAGCCCAACCACTGGGAAAAGCTTTTGAGCTGCAAAGATCCTTTGAATGATCCCAACATGTCTGGAAGGACACGAGGCTCCTGGGACACCCGTGCAGGCATTTGTGTGTATCCAGCCTGTGTGTCAAAATACCCCAGGCTTGAGGTTACGACAGTGCATGCAGTGGGCCCTGACATCTCTGCCCGGGGCTGCCCAGCCTTCCACACCCCAGGACAATGCAAGACACCATCTTTGTACCCCCCCATCCTCCTCCTTCAGAGTGTTGCTGGTTGGGGCTTGGAAGACCCTCAGCTGCTTTGGGGTCTGTAAGCTGTGTGGGGAAGTTGTTTTGCACCTCGGTGTTCAGGCTGCTGCAGTTTGTGCCATGATCGCTTGTCTCAACCCACCAGGAGAGTGAGGGGTCTGGCACTGCAGCCCTGGGTGTCCCTTCCCTGTGGAGGAGCCAAGGCTATACTGCACTCGCTGCTGGCTGTAATCCTGTTGTAGCTGGGTGAGATGAGGCAGACTGGCAGGCAGCCCGTGTCTGTGGTGCTGTGGGAAGAGCCTGGCTCCGGGGGACAGGGCTGGGGAGCACCAAGGGACCGGGGACCAAACTCCAGATCGGTGGGTGCCGGCTGGGGTGACAGCCCAGGTGTGCTGAGAGCTCAAGTCCACCTTTCTGCACTGCTCTGTCTGGTTGAAGAGCTGAGCTGATGTTTTGGAGCACAGCAGGTTTGGGTGCTCCACTGGACCCCTTAGACCGTGGGAGAGGACATCTTGGGGACTTGCACTGACTAATCCATGATTTAAGAGTTTGCATTTGCTGTCATCCAGCAAACACCATGTGCCAAAAATGACTGGAATTCACCCCATGGTCCTGATGAAGGTTCACAGCTTCAGGCTGCACAAATTTCTCTCCTGTCAATCACTGCCTTCTCCCCAGGCATCTTATTTCAGCCCTGGGAAGGGAGCAGTGGGGAGCAGTAGCAAAGGAATCTGGAGAAGCAAAAAAATCTTACACAGAAGAGAAAGGAAGAAAAAAATAATCTTGAGCAGAAATCAACCATCCACTGCTGTGGACCCTGGAAAGGAGAAGTATCCATCCACCAGGAACAGGGGGAATAGCATGCACCACTCACTTCCCATTAGCTGCTCTTTGCCCCTCTCTGCAGACCATTGGGAGACAGCAATGGCTCTTTCCAAGCAGTTTTGTCTTGTCTTGCTTCCCTCCACTCCCAGCTTTCCCAAGCAGCTAAATCAACAGCCTTAGGGAAAATGAAGGGGGAGAAGACATGAAACTCCCACAAAAATCCAGTTAGCACCGCTGGTGGATTTAATGCCTAGTCCCTTCCTTTCTGAAGGGGACACAGGGAGAGGAGGGGCAAGGATGGCACTCATGAGGACTCTTGTCCAAGTCTTGGGTTCAAGTGTCACTTTGTGTGTGATTTCAGGAATGTTCTCATTTCTCTTTTTCTGCTGAGCCATTGGAGTGTTTTCTTTTTCCTGGTGTATTGTGACTTTTTGGCACAAAGGGGTGGTTGAAAAGCCTCCCTGTTTCCGTTCTCACAAAGAAAAGGAGACCAAAGTTCACTGTGGGGGTAAAGAGCAAGACTCTGATAAAATTCCAGCTGTAGGTGCTCAAAGCCAAGGAGAGGTGTCCTTCTCCCCAGCCTGTGGGAGCATCTCCTAGCCCAGGTGAGCTGCAAATTCACACCTTGCCTGAGTTGGAAATCCTGTGCTAAGAATACATGACTTCTCCTTGAAGGCAAAATCTTTGAACAGGTGGAGCTTATCTGTGCTTATCTGCTTCCCTGTGTTGCCTTTAAAGTGCTTTCCTGGGCTCCAGAGAGCTTGGATTTTCCAGATTAGGACATGAGGATGCTGCTTTTCTGTGTCTCCCTCTTTCTTGCTTCAGGTATGTGGACAATGCTGAGCATCCTAAAATTGAAAGTCACTCGGTTTCCATGTCCACAATGAATCTGGCTCTGGAGCAGACCAAGCCCCTGCCAAAGAGCTAAAACTTTTCAGCATTACTTTTATTTCCATCTCAGGAGTCCCTGAAGTCCTGTCCCACAGCTGCAGACTGCTCTGTGCACTGTGCAAACACTGAGGCAGAGGAGGGTGGAGGGAGGTCTGTGAAAGCTCTGCTGAGCTGCAGAACCTGCAGACCTCTTGCTGCAGGGGAGATCCCCCTCTGGACATGACTCTGCCAAGTCCCGATGAGTTTAAAGCCTGAGGAGATGGGACAGCTGTGGAGTGAGGGCAGATAACACTTGCCCAGGTCCGTTGTATGGACGAGGACCCTGCAGAGCTCCAGCTCCCAGCACTTCTCCCTGGAGAGGAAACTGGATGTGGTGGAAAAGCTTCTCTCTGCTCGGTGCAAGAAGCCCCTCAGTGGCTGAACACTGTATAAACAGCAGCAGCAGGCTCCCTCCCCCTTTCCATTACTGTTTGTTAAACACACGCTCTCTGCCTTTCTCTCATTCAGAAGCGAAGACAGCATCCAGCTTCGTGAGACGGGGCTGTCAGTCACCCAGTGAGAGGGGGCTCTCCGGGTGCTCAGGGAGGGGTTCCAAAGCTACTCCTGGCGATGAAGCACTCTCCAGCAGCCCAGATCCTCACCTGACTTCCTCTCTTCTCCGACGACAGTTGCAGAAAAGTGCTTTTCACCTCTTTGCCACAGGTTGACTTCCAGAGAGTGGAGAGGACCAAGCGCTCCATCCTGGCCAGCGATGAGACAGTAACTGGAGGTGAGTAGCTCGGTTCCTGGAGGAGGAGGACGCTCTGGCCTTTGCAGGTGGGTCAGGGAGGGCTCATCTCAGCAGCAGGGCTGAGATGGGGCCAGGTCTTGTCCATGCCACATGGTTCAGGCAAAAAAGGTCCAAGCATCTTTGGGAAACTGGATTTGGGGACTGACAGCCGTGAGAGCTGGAACAGAGAAAGCAAACAAGAAATGCTGGCAGGAGAATTTCGAAAGGTCCCTGAGCAGAAGCAGGGAGTGTGGGAAGCAGGATGCTGAGTGAGAGCAGTCAGGGGAGCAGGTTGCTCCAGGGTGCTGCAGAACCCAGCCACATACAGCTCCAGAGGTGCAGGTGTGGGGCTGAGGTGCACGGCTGTCTGAGAAATCCCGATCTCTCCTGCAGTCTGCCTCCTCGTGGCTTGGTACAAACCTCTGTCAGCTCCTCCGTGCTGGGACTGCACACGCTGCTGGCACTCGGCTCTCTGCCACTGATCAGTGTCCTCAGAGAGGGAGATGCAAAGAGGGATGCGAGATACAGGAGGAAAATCGGTGCTTGCTTTCTCTCAGCACCAATTGCATGTTAGTCCTTGAACAGAGAAATCCTCCTACAGTCCTGCTGCAGCTGCATTTCACCTACAGAGTTTCTGGTCTGTCCCAAAGCAGGATACTGGGTTTTCTCCCTGTTTGTTCTCTTAGTGAGTTGTTATTTCCATCTGCTCCACTGTCTCACCCATCCCAGACTCCGTAAATTTCAGGAGGCCACAGATTCCCCAGGTTAACCAGGATCCATCCACCAGGCTGTCTCTTCCTTTCTGCAGCCCCAGCAACTGGTGTGTCTCCATCGCAGTGTCGCCCATTGATCCCTGTGTCCCAGCCAGCCTTGCTCTGCTCCCATGGCATGTCCCACAGGGCAGAGGGCCCTGCACTGCTCCCCGCTGCTTTCCGTAGGATAAATTCCCATGAAAAATTATGTATCCCTGCCAAACAGATGTCTTCTCATCACCTTCTTTTTCATCCTGTCCTGAGCTGAGTGACTACGGCATCCTCATTACCTCGTCCCCTTCAGAGTCTTCCATGGCTCCAGCCTAGGCAGGGACAGGAAAATACTTAGTGTGAGGAACCACAAGAAATCCCTGGTGTATCTCCTCCTCCTTGCACTTTGTCTCCCAGTGCCAGTTCTATGCTGGGGTCCTGCAGGATCAGTTCTGGGTGGCAGTGAGTGTCTGATGCCATGAGGTTTCTGCACCAGTGGCCCTGAGCTGGACAGATAACTTACAGAGCTGCAGCAGATGGTGGGCAGGTCAGAGGGTCTTCCCTTTTGCCAGAGTGTCATAGCAAGGCAATCACCCCTTCGATGGAGATGGAAGGACCTGGGATAATTTCTCTCTGTTCTTTGGCTTCAGGAAATCCTCCAGAGCTGCTGTTTGTCCTGAAACCTGCCCATTACACAGAGAAGACAAAATTCGTTCCCCTCCATCTGTCATGTTTTGCATTTTCCTGCAGTTCCTGAGATCTATGTTCAGGTTTTGTGCTGAGATGCAGAGTCCTCTCTGATGGTGAATGCAAGAGGCTCAAGTTAGAGAACTTGGGCTCTGTCCAAGCCCTGCTGTGGATGTGCTGTGTGGTCTCTGGCAGGCTGGTTAACCTCCATATCTCCATTTATTGTGTTCTCCTCCCTTAAGTGCTGTGCTGTGGCGTGCAGGGACACTGAACACTGCTGCGTCTTGAGTGTTGGAAGGGAATGAAGGTGGTAGAAGGTGGCTTGTCCCAGGGTGATCACTGGGTTTTGGTGATGGGGGATGATCTCAGACCTCCTTGTCATGGACATCTGTCTGGATACGGGTCTGGGGATGAGATGAGTCAGTGCTCCTGACCAGGCTGCTGGAGATTAAGGGATTTGGTGGAGTTGAGCTGCTGTGGAGGAAGGACAAGCAGGGAATAAATCAATGAGCCAAGCCATGGAAGTCCATCAGCCTCAGCCCTCACACTCCAGCGCTGCTGTAGAAAAAGTTTGTCATTAACCAAAGAGCAGAGACTGGCCCAAGTCCCTGCACTCCCACCTTTTGAATCCATGGACTCCAGTCTTGCTGCTTGGACAAAAAGAGAAATTCTAATTAACAAGCTCTTTTCTCTCCAGCCCTCTGTCCACCCCTCCAGCCCTGCCTTCTGAACCCTGCCAGGCTTTACAGATGGCTCTTCCAAGTCTGGATGTGCCTCTTCCAGTCTGGCTGAGTGCGTGAGGCTGCAGCAGGGACATGGAGGGAGCTGGGGTGTCCCCAGGCAGCAGAGGTGGATGAGTCCCAGGGCACCTGGTCTAGGTATGTAGTCTGTAGGAATGGATTTTGGAGCTGTCATTTTGGTCACTGTCCCAGTCATTGACAGCAGTGTGCCAAGTGAAGGGCTCCTCTGTGCTTCCCCACTTCCCAAAGGCTGAAGCCTGCTGGCACAGGGAACAGCTCTCTGTCTCAGTGGGAGCCATCCCTGGGTCCCAGCCCTGCCTCAGGCTGAACCTCAGCTCGAGGAGAGGGTGAGGGTTAGGGTTATCTGATACAGGCAGCGCCCTGTTTCTGCATCTCTTCATGACAACTCAGCATAGAGGAAAGGACCTAGATAGTATTTCTGCCTCCTCTTGGTCTGTCCTGCAGCTTTCTTGTCCCAAAAGCAGCTGGCTCTCAGCTCCAAGGATTTTTTCATGTAGTCTGGCAGGCCTGTTAGGCACGGGGCCTGACAGCAGCCTACACATATGCCAGCACTTCCATTACTTGCTGGAACAGACCTCAGTCCACTCCTAGCAGCATCCCAGCGACCTCCAGGCAGCCCTTGGAGTGGGAACATTTATTATAACCATTTTGTCTCTTAATTAAAATGTCTTAATTGATTTGTAATCGTTCCCCTTTGGAGAAAAAACAAAACAAACAAAATCAAATAGTAACTCCATTAAGGCCATTTTGTTAGCAAGTGAAACAGCTCCAGTAACCATGATGTTCCTGGCTCCTCTCAGATGGTGGGTAGCTGCCAGTCTCCAGCAAAAGGAAATGGGCTGAGATGTGAGTGCGGGAACTGGCAGCCAGTTAGTGGATGAGATGGAGAAAAACAGAAGGGAGTGTCCACTGGTGTGGTGCCAGGACTTGGGTACTGAAGATAAATGGAATGGGCAAGCCACAGAGGAGGGGATAACAAGTGATAAAGTAAAACTGGACAATCCAGAAGGTATAAATCCCAGATGGAGAGCATGCAGGGGAAGTACAGCCACTGAAAGTGTCCCCAGCACTTGCTCTATTTCCTTGGCTGATCTTGCTCTCCTGGCAGTGGGGTTTGCTCAGGGCCAGCTGCAGCACAGGTGCCTGCCAGGGAGTCAGGCTCTGCCAAAGATGCTGTGGCTGTGCCACCTTCCCAGGGCCCTGCCTGTTCCCCTGCTCTGCTTTCCACTGCACCCACTGTATGGCATGGCTCTGAGCTCCCCTCTCCTGTCTTAGAAGCTGGAACCTCCCCTTGGTCTTTCCAAGGCTGGGGCAGTGGTGTTGTGGAGGTCTGAGATCACCCTTAAATAAACCCTGACCTAGCAGATTCACCCATTTTTTCCTCTGCTTCCTACCCTCCTAGCAGTAGCTACGTGGTGTCCACTATCTCACAGTGTCTGAGCCCAACAACCTCATTTACAGGAACCACTGGCATAAATCAGTCTGCAGAGTGAGATGTTAGGCAGGCAATTGGACACGGAGAGGGAAGGAGAAAGGGTGCCAGCAGGGGTGGTTTTACAGCAGGCAGCTCTTCTGCTGGGCCTCTGCAGGGTCCTGGCTTTGCAGCCGGCCAGGCAGATTCCTGGGAGCAGCTCCTGAGGGGGAATCACAACCCTAGCTCTGAGGAGGGATGACAGGACAAGCAGCCATTTTAGCTCAGGTTGCAATGTAATTGCAAAGCATTCTCCCTTCCCAAGGACAGGCTGTCCTTAAACCTTTGGCTCGCATGGGACTTGCAGGAAGCCCACCAGCATCCAGTCAGCAGTGCTCACATCTTTTCTGGGACAAACCCAGTTCCTTCCTCAAGGAGCTTGAGAAGATACCCAGCAGTCTGCCTCTAATTCCCACTTCATTTAAGCCCTTTGCCTCCCTCCCTTAGTGAAAGGGTATTTTCCCCCCTATCTGCAGGTCAGAGAAAACACAATGCTTTGCAGACCTCCCTGCTTGGGCAGAGTGATGACTTTTGCTCACTTTGGTTTGAGTCTGCAGTGGGAATGGGGCCCCACTCACAGTGCTGGGGAGAGGGGATATGTGAGGGGCCATGTCCACCCCTCTCCACCTAGCCCACAGCACTTCTGAGCCAAGGAGGCTGAGGAGGAGCCAGTAACAGAGCTGGCTTTTCTCCTGCCGTGTTTGGATTCAATGAACACCCTGCTGTGACAACACTCTGCCGTTCCAATGGCACTGAATGCCAGCCAGGGGTTCCAGGCTGTGTCAGTTCTGGCTCCTCGGGCTCCCTGCTCCCAAAGCCGTCTCACGCAGGCATTTGAGCAGCACGTGGCAGGAGGCTGATGGACGCTGGGGCTCTGGCTCTCGGCCTGTCTGTGCCTGCATGCTCAGCAGCAGCTCCGTGGGAGGCTTGTTCACAGCTTCAGTGGTTTATGCCCTGCACGTGCATGTCCCTGTAGGAGCTCCCTCCTCTGCTAAGCCAGCGGATGCCTGGGTGTCCCCAACACTGAGAGGACAGAGAGGTTCTTTTAGGGTTCCTTGGCAGAATGAAGATGGCACTAAATTATGGTGACAGTTAAAGCTTTGTTTCATTATCAGGGTATTATGATTAGTGTAGAACAGAATTTATGATTGAAACAGCACAGGATTTCTACAAGCAGAATCAACACAGTACAACCTACAAGTAGCAAAAGACAGAATTTATAAATAATTTATGATTTCTAATCACCTAAGTAATACAGAATTTATAATACCATTTATAATTTATAATCACCCGGACCCTCTTCAGATTGGGCCAAATCCTAATACATGGTTAGTTGTATCATTGTAACAATCATAATCTAGACTCAAAAATCCTATAAAAGAATATGAGCCACTCACTGAATCCTTGGAGAAAGCAGAGGATGGTGGAGGTATCCCCTGGCCATAGGGTTCACGGGTCTCACTGTCCAGTAGTTCCTTACTCAGGACTTGTAACTGTGCTCTGTGTGCTGTCACACTTCCGAGTTCTGTGATGGGGACACAAACAGCACCGGCCTGGCTGGGTGCCTGTGACCTTCAAAGCCAGCAAGGAAAGTGTCTTGGGGTGACTTCGAACCTGGACAGAAGGCAACAATTGGCTGATGCCTGGGAACCCTGAGACTGGCAGGGGAAGGAAGAAGAAAACTGGTTTGTCCAGTTGGTTCACAGGACCCTGAGGGCCTGATAATGAGGGCCAGGGAATAACTATGTGACACATTTGGTCATAGAGAGTGGCTCATAAAATGGCATTAGTTGTGCTACCCGCATTACTGGAAGGGAGAGCAAGCAGAACTGGGTGGATTGGGTGGTAGCATCACTAGCAGGAGCAGTGGCAGAGACTTATGCAGAGGCAGGGGGACATATTTTCACCTGGAGAGGTGAGAAATAAGAAACTGAAAAAAACCTGGTGCACAATCCGGAAATAAATAAATTGTTATGGGGAGGTGGAGAAGCACACCTTGACTTTGAGAGTGCCTTGTTTCTCTCCTTTCCTAGTTCTCAAGGCCTTAGGGAATTTTTGTAGGCAAGTAAATCTCATCAAAGGTGTGTCATCCACGCTCTCTCTTCTGCTATGTCTTTGTTCCAGACCTCCTTCTTCTCCTTATGGAAAGTCTCAGGCCAGGCATGGGACCATTGGAGGGAGCCAACAGCACATTTGCCGTGGAGAAGACAGCATTAGATGAGAAGCTGCCACACGGTTGGCATGCCAAGGACTTTGTCACTCCTACCCAGGATCTCTCTGGGTCCCGCAGTGTTATGATGGACAGCACCAAGATCCTGGGGGTCCAGGTCATCTTGATTGCTGCCTACTCCCTCATCATTCTGCTGGGCTTCATCGGAAACTCCCTGGTCATCTACATCATAGTGAAGTACAAGACCATGAGGACTGTCACCAACTTCTTCATAGCTAACCTGGCCCTGGCAGACCTGATGGTGGACACACTCTGTCTGCCTTTCACCCTCGTGTACACCCTGCTGGACGAGTGGAAGTTTGGAGCTGTCCTTTGTCACCTGGTTCCTTATGCTCAGGCTCTGAGTGTTCATGTGTCCACTCTCACCCTGACTGTGATTGCCCTGGATCGGTACCGCTGTATCGTTTTCCACCTGGACAGCAGGATTTCCAGGAGGCTCAGCTTCACCATCATAGCTGTCATGTGGCTGGCAGCAGCTGTCCTAGCAGGGCCTCTGGCCATCTTCAGGGAGTACCGATATGAGGAAATCCCATCCATTAACCTCAAAATGGCTGTTTGCTCAGAAAAGTGGCCCTCTGGTAACAACAGAGATGCCACCATCTACAGTCTGTCCATGCTCCTCCTGCAGTATGTTCTTCCTCTTGCAATTATTTGTTATGCCTACACCAGGATCTGGTTCAAGCTGAAAAACCATGTCAGTCCCACTTCCAGGAATGAAAACCAGTGCCGGAGGAGGAAGACAACCAAAATGCTAGTGATGGTAGTTGTGGTATTTGCAGTCTGTTGGCTCCCCTTCCACATATTCCAGCTTGCCATCGATCTTGATCTGGTTCTTATCTTCCATGACTACAAACTCCTGTACACTGTCTTCCATGTCGGGGCCATGTGCTCTACATTTGCCAACCCCCTGCTCTATGGATGGATGAACAAGAACTACCGGAATGGCTTCCTTATGTTCTTCCGTTGCCAGAACAAGCCGGAAAGCATCCACACCGAAGGCTCGGTTAGAGGGAGGTCGTACATCTTCAGGGCCAACACCCTAAATGGGAGCATCAAACAGACTCCTGGCAATGGATCACTGCCCACAGAGGTTTAGGGATGGGACATCCACCTCCAGGATTGAGGCTGGCTGGGCCCAGAGACATTCTTGGGTGAATGCCTTTTTTTGACAGAACATTGTGCTGGCAATTATAGCTAGAGCAGCCATGTAGAAATACCCCCTGTATCTCTCAAAACAATAAATCTGGTGTATTTTTGTCTGACCAAAGAAATGAATTTTTCCTTTCGCTGTGTTCAAGTTATGCATGGAGACACATGAAAAAATAACACACAGAGAAGGCTTTCATTTAGCCAGAAAAACATACCCTTCTTGCTATTTCCATTTGCCAAAGTGGGTTGCACAACCTTTTACCCCCTGACACATTACTCATTACAAATGTGGAACTGATATTGTGTGTGATTGTTCATCTGTACGTCTCCTACCCAAAAGCCTTAATGATCCATCTTTAGCTAATGCCTCCAAGGGGAGAAGGATCTGCACTCTGTTCTGCAAACATCTGCTTGTTAGTGCCATCACTCCTCTGACCTGGGGAGGGAGTGGGCTGGCACAGATTGAAGCTGGGCAATCCATGATCTGTTGCCCAGTATTTGCATAAATCTGCATTTGCAACCCACAGGATGTGCTCAAGTCCTCAGAAAGCCCAGGAGGTGGCAGTGGCACTACTTACCACAGTCTCCTTTACAAGTGCAGAAGCAGGGCTTTGGGAATGCCTCATTAGCCAGGACTTGTGTGCCAGCACCCTGGAATTAGCAGGAAGGAAAGTAGATAGGAAAGGAAAGAGCTGGGACAGCTGATTAACAGGACTGAAACTGAACCTAAGGGATTGCTAAAGACCCTAAGATGTGGCTCCTGCCATGCAATAACTTGACAGATGACAACATGACCAGAGAGGCAAAACTGCCAATGAAACCATTCTTCCAAGGCACTCAGAGGGTTTAAAGCTTTCCTCTTGCTGAGGCTGGAGGTAGTACGGGTCTGTAGATGGGTGCTTCATTTCAGAAGATGTAACCTGCTTGCATGGTTGTCATAGATGTGGTATCCTCTGACAGAAGACATGGAGACTAAGGAAGATGTATTCTTTCAAACCAAACTGTATGTTCTCCTCCTGAAGGCTTGTGTCAGCTGGGGAGTGTATTTTTAGCTCTGCCGTCAAAGGAGCCTTGATTGCTACTGTGATCTTGGTGTCATCTCTAAAAGTCAGTGTTCATCAGATTGGAAAGTAACTCCCAGATGCAGGAAAGAGACTCAACAGACCTCCTCATTAAAAATAAAATGAAAATAAAAACTTTGATTTGTAGGTCTTCACTGAAGCAAGGACAAGAGGTAAGAGGACCTGCAGTACTGAGTACATTGGCCTGGATCAGGCTGCTGGGCTGTCACATCTGGGTCCTCAAGAGATCAATTGCCAAAGGGCTTATTTGAAATTCTGCCTCCTCTCCAGCCTGACCTGCTTCTGGCCCTTGTTATCCAGCTCAGCTTCCAACTGCCACACTAGTTTAAGCTCTCTGCTTATTTCTGCTCTCTGATCCTCTGCTCCATTTTCCTAAACAGGTATAAGAAAGTTGTTTCTGGTTCCTTCCCAAGAGACATCAGTGCCAGGCAGGGGCTGCAGACCACACTTCACACTTGGAAGCATGGGCATATTTATGCCTAATAACCTCTTCAGCACCTGATCCTGCAGATCACAGCCTGGCTTTCTATTCAGGGAGATTCAGGATCTATGAAGATCCTGTCAGGAAGTCATTTGTGTTCCAGTAAACAGGTCCTCTGCTTCCTGACAGGCCAAGACATGATGGGAGAACCAAGACACAAGTTAACCCTCCTCATACGAGTGCTGTGGAGTGGCAGAGGGAGTTTGCTGTTTCATCCTGATGGAAGGGGGAGGATATTCTCCTCCACAGTACTGGTAAATTCTCTCCCTACTTAATGAGCTGATCATTTCTACAATCCATCCTCCTGAGGAACTCTCCCCACCTTTCCATCAAGCTCCAAGATACAAGGAAATGTTTATGTTTCAAAAGCAGCTCAAATGGGTGGAAAGAATTCAACTATTACCAATAAACACTTCAGAAAGTGATTTAACACTCAATAATATAAGTCAGAGTAAAATAACAAATTTAGCAGTGCAAGCTTGGAAGCCAATCATGCTGCCAGGCAAGATGGATGAGGAGCTAAATTGCTCTTCTAGAGGCCTTGCCAGAGGTTTTGTCCTGTGACACCACACACGGTATCTAACTGCAGAGCAAGGCAGATAATGACATTATAAATGACTGTTTAATTTTGAGCCCAGACTTTTAAACTAAATATGGATAAATAAATAAACAGATCCAAGTTCTTCAAAAATAATTACTGGCAGTGGCATTTACAGGGCAGAGGGATTTTTATGCTGGAGCAAACTGAGAAGGAGAAACTATTTACTTGAAGAGTAACAGCAAAGTTCTTGCTTGCTCTGTTTAATACACTTGTGCAGCTTCACTGATAGATTTGTGCCAGTGAGCTCGCTGTTTTTTCCTTGCCATTGGAAAAAGTTACAACCTTCCACACCCACTGCTGGCAAGGAAACCAGCTCTTAGTTGTGCATACATGTTCCCATGGAAAACCATGATGCCTCTATTGAGGGAAAGTGGCCTTAGTGTCAAGTACCAAACAGAACAAGAGAAGGTGGAGAGCAAGAAAGCAAAGCTGCTTTACAAAGGGTGATCAGAGCAGATAAAGAGTATGTTTTGACTATTGTGACTGCATAGAAGACAAGAATTAATTTGTTTCAGTCAAACAGAAATCTCTTGGAGATGAAGGTTCCCCAAATACTAACACTCTGCTAAAGATGGCCTTACTGCCATGATCAGCTCCATGAAACCAAAGACCAGCAGCTTTTTAAGCTTTTGAACTATTTAGAGCTCAGGACAGGGTATGACCCTGCTCTATGGGTGTCAAGGGCATATCCTTTAGTAGTTACAGATAATCTTGGAGTCATCTTCCCACTGCTTGCTCCTTGTCAAAGGCACATCCATGACTGCCTGGCCAGCCAGGCTCCTCTCTGCAGAGCTGGCCCTGGTGTTACTGATGCGGGACGGAACGACTCCCGTCACTGGCACAACAGCTGACAGGGACAAGGTATTTCATTACAGAGCTGGAAACACGGTGACAGAAATGAAAATGAACAAGTGTTTCATCAAAGCTTATCTGGAAGACAGTGTTGTTCCTGGTGGCCAAACGAATTTCCTCTAGGGCTCTTCCTGATTCTTGCTGACATCTTTCTCAATATACTGCTTCACTGAACTGACCTGAGGATATTTCACAGCTTTTAGGAAGGAGATTCTGAATTCCCTTAGAAACGTCCCATTTCTTATGCTAGGACACTCCTTCTGGTCACATCATACAAATCTTGTATTATAAAATGTACCACTGAACAGTTCTTAATTGCCTAGAAAATTACTAACTTTGAATAGACACAACAGGTGGCAATGCCTCTAGCTATTCCATGCAACCATTCCTCACATGCCAGTCAAATCCAAGAACAGCTGAGATGTGGCAACTTCTTAGTTTAAAACCAGCAGCATCAATAACTGTGTTCCCTAGAACAGGATGCTCTAAGAGCTCTTGAAAACCAGAGTCTCTTATCAAACTTTCAGCCTTGACAAAGCACATTGAAATTTGCAGAGCACAGGCTGTGATTTGGACACAGGAGCCTTTCTGAGCACTAGAAATTTTGCCTCTAAAACACTTAGCTTGTTCTGAAAATCCCTTCTCATTTAATTTCCAAAGCATACACGTCTGCAACGAGGTAATGCATGTACAGGGAGCAAAGGTTTGGGCTTTTTACTTTTCCTTGTCTTAAGGCAATATAGACAGCTGGCACTTAAATCAGTGCAGGGCGAGCTGGGTCCTTTGGTCAGGGCTCTCTCAGAATCAAAAAAGTAACACACTCCTGCATTTGCCCATGCTTAATCCCGCTCCTAGAAAGGCCAGA
This sequence comes from Edolisoma coerulescens, assembly GCA_013397115.1. Lineage (NCBI taxonomy): Eukaryota > Metazoa > Chordata > Aves > Passeriformes > Campephagidae > Edolisoma > Edolisoma coerulescens. Next base: position 393,309 of record VWZW01000318.1, on the reverse strand, counting down.
TTCAGCCCCTCATGGCTCTCTGCCCTACAGTAATAGGTGCCCTCTCCCATTCTCCAGGGAAACCCAAGCAAACAATGTCAAATGGCACATGTTTTATTCAACATAAACACAAATGTATCAGCAGAAACACAGCTCTGAGCTTTGCACAAAGGCTCTATAGGGAAATACATATTAGTCCAGGAAAGAGGCCATTCCTCTAACATATGCTAATATGCCGAGGGGCTGGAGCGAGTTCTGTTCTGCTGAAGGAGGTCTCAGACAGTTCAGCCTTTCCCTTGATATCAGGTGTTAGTCTTATCATTGTTACAGCTAACACAGGTCCAAAACCAAATTAGCCTTTGGGCAGGAGCTGGGGAGTTGGCGCTGTCTTTGTGTGCCTTTGTCTTTCAGTTCTGTTATTGTGTGATTCCACCAGGGTCTCTGAATGTGCTGGGTTTTAAATAAGACCCCATAATCAGCTACTCTGGTGAAAATCAGGAATTACTGCAATAATCTGGAAAAAAAGAAAGGATTCTGGGTTCATATGGATGAGCAGAATTTGGTCCCTTGCATTTGAAAAAACCAGAGCTTTGTCTTCCTTTCAGTTTTCCCTTATCTATCTTGAGATTCTTCAAGTGCCAAGAATAATATTGCATATTACTGCCAGAATATTTATCTTTGTTTTGAGCTCATTTCAGAGACAGGATGTGTTCAGGAGAGCCTGGGAGGGGACAAAGGCTAGGGTTTTAAAGCTCATCCTTATCTCTAGTCTCAGTGTTTTTTAAGTTAAAAGACAAATCAGTAAAAGACAAAGTCACTCACGCCAAGGGAGGTACCAATTTATCTTCAGACAACACAACCTCTATTTAATTTTCCATCCAGACACCCCATCACCCTTTGCCAAAGTGTTGTATGTACACAGGGCTGGATGAGGTTGGGGGAGGAAAGCATTTTTCTGCTGCTAATAGCAATACCTTAGTGTCACTCATGATTTATAGCCAGCAAAGAATGCTTTTTCTGGTCTATGTTCTGTTCACTGTAATGAGCTCAGAAGGAATAGTGCAGATGCCTCATGGAGCTCACAGGAGGAAATCTTCATTAGTCCAGTCCTCTCCAGTGTGGTAGCAAGGACTGGGAACATTAGAGGAGAAACCCTCTTGTTTATAACTAGCTTATTGAAGTGCATAGGCATGGAGTTGTCACTGTGCCACTCTACTAATGTGTCACAAACTTTCAGACACTGCTCATCTTCAAGATTCACTAGCAGCTCAGCCACATGGTGCTTCTTGCCAGTATAGGGAAGGAAGAAGGAAATTAGGACACAGAACAAGATTTCAAGATATTCAGGAGAAGATGAACCCTTGGATGGAATCTGGAGGTTACATGGTTCTTTATGTAACCTGGGGTAGACTGTAGGCTCTGTTGGGAGCAGGATCAAAGGGGAATGAACTCTGCCATGGTGCAGGAAGAACAGAGCCTCTATCAAATTAGAGACAAGAAATAGAAATAACAGCAAACCTGGATCCATCATGTCCAGTACTCTGTTGTAGATTGAGGCAATAAAGGATGCTATTTAGGGAAAGCACACTTGCTTGGCCACTTTAGTGCTCTGTTCCCCTCATGCCTCTAACAGCAGCCACAATTGTTGTATCAGCTGTGTTAAAGTGGACATGCCTGCCTATGGCATTTAGTGTCCAGGTCTAGACTTTTTGTTTGTGATTATGTCTAATTGCTCCCTGACTCTGGCAATTCTGTCTGCTTCCCATGGCAGCCAGTTCCAGAAGTTCACTTCCACAGTGTAAAAAAGCACTTCCTTTTATCTGTTAAAACCAACCTCCTATTAGATTCAGCAGACGCCCGCTGGTTCCAGGACTATGGACTTCCTGAACAGCAGCTGAACCAGAGCTTACCTAGGGCCTTCTTCATTTTACAAATCTTGGTGCTGTCCTCATTTTCCAGCTTTCTTCTCTCCCGGCTCAAGTCACGCATCCTAAGGCGGCTTCTTCATCCCTCATTATCTTGTTTGTCCTTCTGTGGACCTCCTTTAGTTCCACAAATACCACAATGAGCTGAATTTTGCTCCTAATTCCTGTGAAGGAGTGGGATCTATCAGCTTTGTTCTGACCTTGCTTGGCATCAACCATATGAGTGCTTTTCAGTAGGTGAGGAGGAAGGACACCTTTTGAAAAAAGTGTCAGGCTGCCTCTCCTTGGCTGCAGCATTGCTGTATTCTTAATGAAATCTCATTACACTGGTCACTGAGTCAGTTCAGTGAATCGTGAAATGCATCCCCAGTTTTGTGTTTGAAGGTGAGAGACAAAAGGGCAGTCAGAACCCTTCCTCACCCTGAACTCTGTATCCAGTAGATTTATCCAGGGGCAAGACTGGAGTCTAAATGATCCTGATACTGAACGAGTGTCATAGATCACAGCTTCATCTGTCCATTCCATGAAACAGAGAAATGAAGAATTATGCATTTCAGGAAAAGAGTGATGAGGTTTTGTTACTTGGCAACTGTAGCTCCCACATATTTTGGAAAAAATTGAGAACATCCTGTACCTCGGAGAAATCAACCAGCTTAGGTGAGGAGGAAGGGAGCTGGCAGCAGATCCCCAAAACTTTGAGCTGGAAAGATCTCGTGGGGCTTGTGGAAGCAAAAATTGCTTTATGTCTTCATGCTCCTCAGCTTGTCTCCTCAACGTGACTGTCTGCATCAGTTTCTGGGCTCTTCATGGTGAAATAATCCATTGTTCCGCCATTTCTGTCTCGCAGAGGCATTTCACAGCCATCTGAATGAGCTCTAATCCACCTGCCAGCTGCAATCAGCACACAGCATGGCTGCACTCCTGTCAGCCAAGATCTGAGCACCAGAAACAAAAAACCTTCAGAAGAGGAATCACAAGAGATCCGCATGTGAAAACTGGGGAGGGGGCAGTCAAACCTGAGGGCTTGGTGAGGGTACACATAGGGATAGCAAAACCAGGCAATGAGGCCAGGGTAAAGTTTGACTTGCCTTCTGCAGTGGCAGTTGACTTCAGGCAAGAATTCAGACATGATTATTAGAATAACAATTTAGGGCTTCAGTTGCTGGGAGCCAGTCTCCGGGGCTGAGCTCAGCAGGCAGCTGTATTGCTGGACCCCAGCTAATACATTTATGCAGTGGTTCAGCATTTTTGGTCCAGTTTTGTTACTGACAACTTTGCTGTGTGAAATCCCATTTCTCTTTCCTAGGTTGCATATCAGAATCCAGTGGTTTCAAAGAGCAGATCTCAAGTCTCCAAGACAACCCTGCAGTAACCAATTAAGTAAAGGTAAGATAATAAAACTACCATGGCAAGAACTGATTGAAACGGTCTGTTCCTTCAAGGAGATTGCTACAGTGGCAAAGATGTCTTATTATGGACTGTGTACGGTCTGCCTGGCACTGCAGTCTGTTGTGTTAAATTCGAATTGGCTTCATGTAAAATCAGGGAGAGTTGGGTTGTTAATACTCAGTAGTTCGTTTGGAATCCTGGTTTTTCTAATTATGTCATTAAAAGGACACGAGCTAATCTCACTGCAACCCATGCAGCTAGAACAGCCCGGCAAGAGCCTCTCTCTGAGACACAGCTATTAAAGCACTGCTCACAGGTCTCCCAGATAGTGGGGAGAGGTTCTGGAGTATTTTCATCCTGTGCATAGTATAAGAAAAGATCACAGCAAATAAATGTGAGGGAGATGGAACTTCTTTGGCTAAATCGTTCCTGATCGCAGGGTGTCTCACTTCTTCCAAGCCTCATGTGGTGGTAGTTTCATCTGCTCCCCACACAGTCTAATGTGAGCCCTTCCTAACTGTAACCAATAAATCTCCCTTACTGCAACCTATCACTTCTTGTCTCCTGGCAGACACAGATAATAGTTTATTACCTTCTATACTGCACTTTTACCCATTTGAAGGGTATTATCATGCATCTCTTCCACTTCTCCCAGACTAAATCACGTCATTTTTTTCTGTACCTCCTTGCAGGGCTCATTTGCTGTACCTCTGGTTGTTCTTGCTGCTGTCCTCTGGTCTTTGTGTGTTCAATAGCCAGAAGTCAGGAGGCCAGGGACCACGTTGCCACGATGAGTACAGAGCAGGTGATGTGCAGGTACTATGAGCAGAGAGTGTTGGGAGGGAAACAAGTGTCTGTTCTCACATGATTTGTCTGCAAGCAAATCCTCCACCGTCTTCAAGTACCAGAAGGGACAGTGTGCCTACAGTGCTGGTACAGGTGTGATCACATGAGGCTCACAGCCCTGGGGGGAGCCACAGCCACTGTGCTGCCCCTGGCAGTCCCCCACAGCCCCTGAGCGTGCCCCCACCACCACATGGAGCAAGAAGAAGAAGAGGACGCTCAGGGACAGAAATCTGTGTGGCTTGAGTGAAGAGCAGCAGAAGCCCAGTGCCCTCAGGGTTGTGGTGTGCTGCAGTGACCAAAATAACAATCTGGAAGTGAAGCCCCATTACTACTTGGAAGCAATTTGCAGTGGACTGGAAGACTGGTAGCTGGGAGCTCCTGTGGTGACAGGGAGCAGCTGTGTCTGTCCGTGGAGGGAATGTGGCACTTGGGAGAGTGCTGCCTGTACCTCCACGAGGTCATGGGTGAGCTATGTGGGCTGCAAGTGTTTCACCCTTCCAGCCAAGAACAGAGGAAGGCTCACAAGATGATGTGCATGGCAACATTTGAGCTCGACATGGAGAAGGCCTTTGCTTTCCAGGACAGTCAGGTCAAGGTGTGCAGCATCTGTATGGAAGTGGTGTATGAGAAACCACCAGCCTCTGACAGGACATTTGGGATCCTTTCCAACTGTAACCACATGTACTTCATCTGGCAGTGAAGATGTGCCAAGTAGTTCAAGAAATCCATCATCAAGTCCTGTCCAGAGTGCCAAGTAATATTCAAGTTTGTCATTCTCTGTGTGTACTGGGTAGAAAAGCAGAAGAAAAGTGAGCTGATTAAAGAATTTAAGCAGAGTGGGGGAAAAGCCCTGCAAGTACTTTGAAAAAGGGAAAGGAATGTGCTAGTTTGGAAGAAAGTGTCTTTGGAAGGAAGTTTTGCAGGGAACAAAAGGGCTGAAGGAGGTAACAAGGTTCTGCAGAAATGTTAGGTTCTCTAAGCAATTGCTCTGTATACTGGAATGCACAACTGGGAACTACTCTTTTCCAAACACAGTGACTGCCTCTACACTATGGCAGGAGACCAGGGTCTTTGTTTCACTGTCAGCTGAGCTATTTCCATGTTCTGACTCATCCACGGCTGTTTCTACACCAGTAAAAGCAGCAGCATTTGCAGCATTGTTCAAGCCCTCACAGGTGAAAATAATTATGAGGCAAACGTTTCCTTACAAGTTGCACAAGTCATGTGGAGTTTTTCACTTTTCCCCTTGTGGGTGTTGCCTTGTGTGTGCAGCTCTGAGTACGTTCACAGCATGACCATGGTTCCCAAGGACAGAGGGACACAAGTGATGGGAGGCCACAGTGATCACGTCCAAATCTACCTTTCCTCAGGAACCTCGTGCCTCACAAATTGTCTCTGAGTCAACCTCAGGACTATTTCTTGTGCTGCCTTCACCTTTCTGCACTCCCCGTCCCTGTTGTGAGTGCAGCAGTCACTTCCTTCGCACTGTCCCGTGTAGCTCCTGTTCAGGCAACCTTTAATTGTTATTTCTTCCACTTTCCCTTGAAGAACAGCACTTACCTTATATTTTCTTGTGGATAGAAAGTACAGTTCTTTTCAGTTAGTTCTCTCTTCCAGTTTTGTTAAATCCCAGATGAGCTGATCTTAGACTGCTGGGCCTTGCTTTCCTCTTCTGTGAGACAGGACAAGTACAGCACCTGGAGGCTTGTAAAACCTGTCATCTGTGCTGCTGCAGCAAAAAGCATTGTCATCGAACACATCTTACAATCATTGTGTTGCCATCAGCTGGGGACCTAGGAGGCAGACCTTACTTGAAAAGTGCTGCTAAATACTCAGAGAAAAGCAAATTTTGAATTCTCAGGGGTAAATATTTATTCCAGACTCTCAAAAAAGTAGTGATTTGTGAATCCAGGTGTGGGAGGGTTTTTAGTGGTGACAAGGCCTGGAATTTTTCAGCAGCTTTTTTTTATCTTGTTGAAACTTCTCATTAACAAGCCCTAACAGTCATGGCAGCAGCTACACGGGTGTCCTGTCAAATGGAAGAGCTGGGGCAGAAACTCCTTGTTCCTTCCAGTGCACTCATTACTGTTTTGTCTCTTCAAGTTCTGTTTCCAGTCATAGATTCCCCTTGGATCCTTATGGGGCCATTCCACGGATGAATGAGCAGCTGCTTTCTGTTTCTCAGCACATATTTCCCCTTTGTTACAGTGTTCTCATCAGGTCTGGTCACACTCCCATGCATTCTGATATTCTGGTACCCTGCACCATCTTAGGAGAAATAAACTAATAATCTTCTTTCTTGCATGCACACCTTTCCCTGTGCCCACTTAAAAACCAGTCCTGTGGCAAAAATTCTTCAGTTCTGCATTCAGATAACCAGTGATCTATGAAAGCAAGTTAAAAATGAGGTTCTTAAACAGAATTTAATATAACGTTGTTGCAGTGACTGTAATGCAGAGCAGATTTGATATTTTCAATCTGGGGTTACAAGGGTGTGCACTCTTATCAGTCTATTTGATTTTAAAATCCTCATCTCTGTTTTACGTAGGCATTGGGGTTAATTTGCTGGGTTAATAAACTGTCTCTTGGATCTCTGTAGCCCTTTTATAACATCTAAGACTTTTTGAGTTTCATGGTTTCCACAATGCTATACAGAGCTCATTCCTTCTATTCACAGGTCATTGTGCTAATAAATATGAGATAGATGCCTTTGGGCATTAACAAACAAGTGCAGCCCTACAGTGTGACAAGGAATATATTTTGGCTGGGACTTTCCAACAGTATATTATCAGAGGGGACTGTATAAACAAGTCAGCGCTTGTTGGAAGGAAGCATGGGTATGGGACTTCATTCCTGGTTGTCATCCTACTTCACAGTCCACAAAACCTCTCTAAGATAGTGGATCTCTGAAGGCTGGAGGCGGCTTGACTGTGTCACTCTGTGCAAACTATGCTACTGTGGGTCTGTTCAGGGACACTCCAGAGTGATGAATATGCCAAGTCACTCCAAGGTATTATATGAAAAGAGACCCTGGCACCAAGCTTGGCTTGCCAGAGACTTGCAGACATTTAGAAATGCGGTCATGCAAGCCAAGATACAGCTCCAAGTTCTTTTAATTCCTGCAGTCATCAGACAACTGCTGAATGTGATAAGGCAAGGATTTCAGCTCAAAATGGACTAGGGAACAGGGAGGGGAGTGGAGAGAGACAGTAGACAGATGCCAGGTAGGAGGTGCAGATGTTAAAGCTTTGATGTTCTTCCCTTCAGCGGAAAGAGTGGAGCCGAGATTAGCAGCACTGTGCTCAGTAATGGCATTATCCTGCTCAAAACACCGGGAGATGCAGTTGTGCTGAATGTCACTGTGTCAGGGTACTTGATCCTCCACTCAGTTGCTCTGTTTGAACCCAGATTAACATCTGAGACCAGGATTGCTCCTTTTATACTTGACAGTGGGAGCTGGTTATTGTTTCCAAGCAAAGTGCCTCCTTGCTGGGGTGGCATTCCAGTACTTGTCCCAGAGCAGCAGTGTGATGTAAGCCACCAGCTCCCACTGAAAGGGAAGCTGGCCCATTTCTCCCCTAGCTGTGCTCTGACGGTACAGCACTGGTGCAACACTGTCAGCATCCCAGACATACCTCAGACATGACATTGGACAACACACCTGAGCCTCCTTGTTTTCACAGACACTGCAGAGCAGGAGAATGAGCAAGACTCAGGAGGGATTCAGATGTGTTCTGTATATCCCAGACAAACTGTAGCGGTATATGAGCTCTTTCCAATGTAGCACTAAGTGATTCACATCTTTTCTGTTGCTCATTGCATCTCCAGGGGAAGATGTGAGTGCGAGGAGTGGCTTGTTCTGGTGGCTATGTCTAAAAAATGTGCATTTAATTATCTTGTAGGAGGCAAGATTGAAAAAACTTTGGGACCAGAAATTAGTGGAATTTATCATGGATCCCAGGTTCTGGGATCCTGTTCACTTTGCATTCTGAGATCAGCTTTGAGAAGACTCTGGTGTCTCCTACCCAATCAAGCTCTACCATCATTGAGACAACCAGGAGAGAAGCTGTTGGCTCTTGCTTTCTCCCCTGGCACTGTGCTGCCCTTTGCTGCTGCAGTGAAAAGTGTGTCTGTAACTTCTGCCAGCCTTTTGAGGAAGCTTTAATCAGGCAGGGATGAGGACCAGCACTGCTGGGAGATGGTGAGACTCAGTCTTCCTGAGGAACCCTATCCTGTTCTCCCGGAGGTCTTGCTGCTGCAGCTACACTGTGACCAAATCCCCACCTGTGCTGGGTAATGTACAGCTGTGTGTGTGATGTGTGGGCCTCCTGTCTGCACTGTAGGGCAGAGACTTCAGATAGTGTCAGCCAGAGAATATGGGCCAAGACCTTGACTAGAAGATTCCCTTTCCTTGCTGGCTCTGCATTCCTGAGAAAAGATTAAGTAATGGTGTGGGGCCACCCTGCAGTCCTGCTGTTTTGGTGACAGCTATGGGGCAGCTGTGCTGGAAGATGCAGTTTCACAGAGACAGGAATAGATGTTTATCTCAATCCAGTTCACTGGTCTTGGGTTGAGAATATTTTAGGGCACCCCAAGTCATGCCTGACTGTTCTGAATTTTCAGGGACACTGAACAGTGAGTGACTCTCCTGGGTTTGGGAGATATCCATCTTCAGGTATTCTTTTCAATCTCTTTACACCCAAGTTTTTTCATCATTCAGGTGGGGAGTGAGAAGCAGCATTTACCTGCCTCCCATCACATACATAATGACTGTTGTTGAAGAGGCTTCACTGCTGCTGCTGGCAAAGTCTCAGATCAGAGCTGCACCCTCAAGTGCCAGAGCTTTGGGTAGCTTTTCCTTCACAAACCACATAGATCAAGTCAGGCTTGTCATCGTGAACAGGCTCAGCACAAAGGACACTCTAATTCCACCTGGTGGATGCCTTCATAAGGGGCAGATCCTTATTAATGTATTATTTTACCACTCAGTGAAACACATTTCTGTACTTCACAAGTTGTGAAAGGATCTGAACAAACACACTGCGCTGGGAACAGCAAAAAACACCCAACATGGATCAAAAGCATCAACATGCTCATAAAAGGAAGGAGGGAGTTATCCTGATTCATTTCAGGAAGATGTCGTGAGTGTGCCACAGACAGACCATGCTCAGGGCTCCACAGGGGTTTGTGCAAGTAGAGAAGACAACTTACAAACAGTGGGAGAAAACTCAGAATCTGTTTCTTGAGGCAAGACCATTTTTCTGGCTCACTGGGGAGAGCTCCAGCTAAATGAAAGATAACGACACATTATTCTGATGGTCCTGAGAAAAGAAATGAGTTGGACCAAAATGTTTACTTAAAGAAAATATATTCTGGGTCCTATGAAGAGTCAGACTTCATCAAGACTTTGCCTTTAATAGCCACCAGCACTGTATTCAATCCTCTCTAATACACTCTTAGGGTGATACAGGGCCTTGGAGAACTTTTCCTAGTCTTTTAGACAGTGATGAGTTTATTCTTTAGACAGGAAGTTGTTTAGCTCCTATTTTTTTTTGTCCTGACTCAGCTTTTTAGATGGGTGCATTATCTATGGGAAGTTTTAGTGCATTTTGGATACTTGCAGATATCCTTTGCTGCTCTGTGATCAACTGGCAGTGAAGCTGGAGGTATTTCTTCCTCTGAGCTTTGAATGGTTATGTTTCCATTTCACTTTCCAAATCTGAAGAAAATTAGTATTTCCAGTTTCAAAAGCTCTCCCCTTTCCTTTATCAGCAGTAAAGAAGAAACGGGAACACTTGCCTGGCCTGTTCTGCACTGTTCATTATTTTACAGAAATGTATCACTAGGTTTCTCTTCCTCATAAAGTCTCCACAGACAGGCTTTTAAACTGTGCTTCTTCTGATAGCTTTCATTATTTTCAACACCTAACATATAATACTTTTATGCCTCATTTAGTAGAAAACTGTAAAGATCAAATTTCCGTTTAAAATATGAAGCCTTGTTAACAATTTTTTTGAAACAACTAAAATAGAGAAGTCATATGAATCATTGCTTCGCTTTTATTACTTAGGGGAAAAAAGAATAAATGTCTAGAAAATGTTTTCTGTAACCTTTTTCAAAGAAATATATTTCACTAACTGTAAAATATGTGCTTGTTCGCCTGCTGAGGAAAAGATTGGTTGGATGGCAACAAAGGAGCCAAAGCAATTTCAAAGAAGAGAGGTGGGTTCTGTTTTATAAACACAGAAATCCCAAGTGCTCTGTGTGGCTAGAACAGCCTCACAGAGAAATTGAAATTTTTATGATCCTAGAAGATTAAATGAGAGATTGGCGCAATAACTCTATTGGTTTAATGTATGCTTTGTTTTGGATAAAACAAGAAGAGATCTTTAGCTGCCTAAATCAAATGTAACACTTTTGGCCCCTTTTCTTGTTGATTTTGTGCTGTGAGTTCAGTAACAGCCACTTTTAAAAGCCCAAGTTTTGTTTCGTTGCTCCCACCCCCCAAAACCTGTGTATATAATCAGAAACACCAAAAATGTTAACATTTCTGAGATCCTTGATGTTTGTTCTTGCAAAGAGCTCCCAAACAGACCAGAATTCATCAGAAATATAACAAATCTTTGTTGCTTTTCCACTGGTGCCATTTTAAAAATAGTAACATCTTTACTGCAACACTTGTGAGGGAAAGGGGCTCCTTTACCCTTCAACAGTCAGACAGATGCTCCTTCTGTGTCTCCAGTCCTTTGGCTGCTGCTCTCACACGGTGGAGTTACTGTCAGCACAAAGCCCACGGATGGCACGGTGACAAGAGAGCAAGAGGGACAGGTACAGTGTGGTTTTACTCTCAAAGGAAAGAAAGACCCCACACTCACCAGTGCAGTGTCAGAGCAAATCTCAGGGAGGTTTAAAGCAGCTTAGAAGGACTAAAGGGAACTGTCCCTGGTGAGTACAGCTGACAGCAGCTCCACCTGGCTACTCCTAAATCCCCTACCACACCTCCGTTACCACAGCAGGTCCCACGGGGGTTTAAGCTCTCCACCTCCACGGGGAACATGATCCCCCAAAGCCCTTGGCAGTATTTTTCTCCTTGCTGCCACGCTGTCTCAATCTCACATGGCTTTTGTTTCAGGGGATGGGTTCATGAAAACCTCCTGGAAACTGGTGCTGTTCGAGGGCTGACACAGAGATGATGTCAAATTGCACTCTGAGATGATGGCTCTGCCCCACAGCACTCACACAACATTGTGGTGATTGAATTGGAGCAGGGATGGAGCCTTGGAAGGCTTGCAGACGGGGGAGCTGGATGAACTGTTACTGAATAGCTGAATAATCTGTTACAATTTCTCGTCTATTTAAGCAGACTCTGAAGTCGACTCTTCAGAAGTAAAGGCTGGTACCTGCTGCAGTTCTGTGTGCCTGCCTGTCTTTTGAACTCCTTCAAAGAGGCCCTTGTACTTTTTCAGGAAAATGAAGAGGGAGATCCCTGTGTAGTCTCCATCAATACCTTTCATTTCCCGGGGTAATGATGCATAAAGTGTCCTGGGGAGAGAGCACCTTTCCCCTCCTGACGCAGCGGGGGCTCCCTGTAACCCTCCTCGGGCTCACAACAGATACCCCGACACAGCAGCTTCCCCTGATCCTCAAAGTGCTCTTACAGCATAGTTAAAATAATTTACATGCTGTTAATATTTTTTTTTCTGAGATAAAGCCATGTAAATGCCCATGGAAGAGTCAAAATGCCCAATTTAGGAAAGAATTTGCGTTTCTAATGCCATCGACACCATGCACGTTGTCAGAACTCCTCCATGAACAGAGAGAGACACGGCTGCTTTCCTTCAAGTGTTTTTCTCCTTAATTATTATTTTCAGTTGTTCATTAGTCCTGTAAAGTCAACCAGCCATTTTGTCCCAAATATTTGGCTAGGTAATAATTCCATGAAAATTCTAGTGGTCATGTATTGATCCAAATAAAAGTATGGCGCTTTGGAAAAGCAGAGGGGTTGGATGGAGAGTTTCATGCAGAACAGACAGTTTGCCTCCAATTATCACAAATAAACACTAACAGAGCACAGAAACGGCTGTGGGACTTCAGGAGAATAAATAACCATTTGCAGATTGAATACTGGCTGTCGTATCACTGCTTTGTGGGGTTTATTAATGACTGGCTCAGTGAGAGGAGCCCTTTTTCTGCTCCTCCACAATCAGATGAGGCACGAGATAGATGTGGTTTACATTCATCTAAAGTTAGAAATCATGATGTAAATCACAGAAATAGACATGAATACAGAAAAAAGCCAAAATGTGTAATTTGAAGAACATGTTAGAGCAATAGCTGTGCAATATCCTGCTTCCCAAAAGGTTCAAAGGAAGAGGGTTATGGGTAGAGAGCCTAATGGGGCTGTTTGTTTCCTGGGGAGCAAAGCACTAAGCTTTAACGTTCATGAAAACTGAGAAAACAATTACTTTGTTGTGTATGGAAACTTTTAGCCTTCAAAATTCAGAGAGAAATGCTGATAAAGAAATGCTGGGATCCAAAGCTCCTGGGAGTACTTGGGAGTGGCTGCAGCACCTGGGGTGATTCCATTTCCCAGTAGGGAGATGTCTGGCAACTCTCATGAGACACTGGTGGCCCAGCGCTGGCCCTTACACCCAGCACTGAGCTTCCCTGGATTTCCAGCTGGATTTCTTCTTGTCACTCCACCTGCCTCGTCACCGGGACTGGGAAGCTGGGCTGACTGCACTGCTGACTGCAATGGACTGACTCTGGGCCCCTCAGTTCAGGGAGGACATTGAGGGGGTGGAGTGTGTCTGGAGCAGGGAACAGAGCTGGGGAAGGTTCTGGAGCACAAGGCCTGTGAGGAGCAACTGAGGGAGCTGGGGGTGTTTAGTCTGGAGAAAAGGAGGCTCAGGGATGACCTTATCACTCTCTACAAGTCCCTGACAGGAGGCTGTAGGCAGGTGGGGGTCAGCCTCTGTTCCCAGGTAACTGTTGGAAATTATGTTACTTTCCTAATTAATTGTTCTGATTAACTTTTCTAATTGATTTTTAAAATTATATATATATGTATTACAGTGACATAGCCGGCAAAATGACAAGAAGACATAGTCTTAAGCTCTCCCAGGGGAGGTTTAGGCTGAAGAACAAGAGGAACTTCTTCACAAATTTAGAAATTAATTCTTCTAACCCTTTTCTAGCTTCTAATTTTTAAGGATATTGTTTCTGCCTTACCAGTCAGGTGTCAGCTGTATTCTTACTGCTTCTGCTCCTTTTGAATTCCCTGGCAAACTATTTTATTAATAGCTCTGAGATCTTGTACTAACCTGTATTCATTAGTATGTGGCTTCTTTACCAGTAGGAGTATTACATTCTGACTCACATTCCCCTGGTAATCCGTGTGGCACAAATTTGTTTCACAAAAAAGATGATTAGACATTGGAATGGGCTGCTCAAGGAGGTGGAGTCACCGTCCCTAGAGGTGTTTAAGATCGGACGTGGCACTCGTGGTCTGTTTGACATGGTGATGTTGGGTTATAGGTTGGACTCCAACGTAAATGATTCTGTGATTGCTGGGACGACATCACCGGAGCCTGGAACAGCGCTTTGCCCCGGCGGCGCCGTGCTCCATCAGAGGAAGGGCCAGGCCTGGACCACTGCTCAAAGGAGCGCAGGAGGGAGAGATGCAGGAAAACGACGCAAGCACTGATGAACCCAAGAGCTCGATGCTGTTCCTGCAGAACGTACTCCCACTGCCGCGGCCCGAGCCCTTCGCTAATTAAGCGCTCATTAAGCACTAATTGCGCTGCGCTGCGCTGCCTATGCCGTGCCGTGCCCGCCCGCGCCGCCCTCACGAGAAATGGCGGGAAAGGTGCACGCGCGCGCCGTCTCCTCGCCGCGCACGCGCAGGAAAAGTGACCCCTCCCGGCC
>VWZW01000318.1:260972-378984 GCA_013397115.1 Edolisoma coerulescens | reverse complement strand
CGTGCCAGGGCTCTGCCTGGCACAGGTGGCGCTGCCTTGATCTCCTGTGTCCTCCCAGCGCTCCGGGGGCTGGAGTCGTCATCGCTGTCAAGCGAGGAGCCCCGGAGAGCTGCCGGTGGGTAAGAGGATTGTGAGGCTTCCTGCTTGTTCAGGCTCTGGCCTTGCCTTTGTAGCGTGGCCGTGATGCGACACCCTGTAGCCAGACAGCTGCTGGCTGGGGGTACGGCTCCTTCTGGGTGACCAAACTTACCTGAGAGTTCCCTGTAGAATTGCAGCTCTGGAAATGCAGTTGCAGTGTATCTGCACTGAACTGATGGTATTGGGCTTATGGAAGTTTCCTTCTAAAGGTAGGTAAATAGAGAACACATGGTTATCTTGGTTTAATTAGAGTCAAACTTAGATGCCAGCAGTGCTGTCAGTTTTCTAAAGTGATTAAAAGTGCTATTTGTTGGGAGAAACGTTGTATAACTTGGCCAGAGCCTAACACAGAATATGTGTTTTAGCCATGGAGGCTCCCTACGATGGCACTGAGGTAACTGTGGTGATGGAGGAGATAGAGAGCACTTACACTTACGCGTCACCGGTGCCATCCAAGAAGAAGAAGAAACATAAAAGTACTGGTGATAACGGAGAAAAAGCCAAGAAGCCTCGGTAAGTTCTTTCTGCCTTCATTTAGTTCCTGTGTAGGGTATGGGAGCAGTTTTCCTTGTTTCTGACAGGAGTGAACTTTGCAGTGCACTCGGAACACTTCATAGCGTAAAACATTGTATGTGAAACATCAGCTTGACACTTTGGGCCTGCTCAGACATTCTTTTCAGGTGCCACTGTTGCTCAATTTAAAGTTTGTTTGCTCCAGAATAATTTGCCTTAGGCTCTTTCTCAGAGGTTCTCTTTTTTTCAGGGGCTCTGCTCAGAGAGGGAGTTTTCATTTGGTTAAAAAATGCACTTACAAATAAAATTAAATGTAACTTGCTTGTCACATGACCTTGAGACAAAGCTAAACTTTGTGGATTTATTCTTCCCCAAGGAATTTATGTAGAATGACCTTAATGTTTCAATTTCTGGTTGTATTTCAGATCTGCTTACCTCCTCTACTATTATGATATTTACTTGAAAGTACAACAAGAGCTTCCACACCTCCCTCAATCTGAAATCAACAAAAAGATCAGTGAGAGCTGGAGGTTGCTCAGTGTGGCTGAAAAGAGCTACTACTTGGAGAAAGCCAAGCTAGAGAAAGAGGGACTGGACCCGGTAAGTTGTCTTTCTGGAAGTTCTTTGGCTGCTGAAGAGAGAGGCACTTACCTGCTTACATAGCACTGTGTGGGAGAGTCGTTTAACTGCAGATTCCAGTTTGTATCCCTGCTCAGGGCAGCCTGTAAAGAAGCTGTGTGAGGCCACTGCCTCTTGCCTTTGCCTTCTGTTTGTTTGAGGGAGAATGTTTTGTAATCCAAGATGGATATGTCTGGTTCCTGCTCATGGCAGTTATTTTTGTGTCCTGTCATCAGAGTGAGTGATGATAAAGTGGGTGATAAAACCAGGACTGAGAGGGATTCTGTAGGCTCTGTCATGTGGAGAAATTCCCAGCCAACTACTTCAGGAAACCGTTTGAACCTTAGGGATTAAAATAGCAGGATTGAGAACTCAATCTCTTCCTTTTCTCACATTCATTTATTCCATCCTCTGCTTTTGCCCACAGAACTCCAAGGCGTCCACTCGAACTGCAGTAGTCCCTGACATTCCAGGCTTTCGTAAGATTCTTCCTCGCTCTGATTATATCATTATTCCCAAAACCACTCTTCAGGAAGACAGGAGCAGGCAGTCGCTGGAGCTGTGTGTGACACAGAGCCCGGCAGCATCCGAGGGCTTGGCGGCTCCCGGGAACGTCACCGGCGTGTCCCGGGACACTGTGCAGAACATCCTTTCCGTGGGCTCGGGCCAGGCCGGCGTCTCGGAGCAGTGCATTGCCATCGAGGGGCTGGCAGAGGACACGGCAGCCTTTGCCCAGCCCGAGGCTGCGGAAGAAGCTGTTGCCTCAGAGGTTCTCTCTCACTATGTTGGGCCTGTGACAGAGAAAGTGGCTGGAGATATCCTCTTGGATGAGGCTTCTTTGGAAATAGAAGGACAGCCCTACCAGACGGCCCGGGTGGTTATTGAGGAGACTCTGGTTAGCAGCTCCACAGACATCTCCAAGGGGAGCATCGCTGTGGCCCGTCCCCAGGTGCCCGATGGGGTGTCTGTGGTGACCGTGGTGACTGGGAGGGTAAGTTTTCCAGTGACAGTCAGACTCCTGCCAGAGTCTCCCCTGAAACATCTGAGTGCTGTTTCTCACATTTTACTTGAGATCCTCAGTGCATGCAGGAGATCCTGTCATTGCCCAACCTGCTGATGCTCAGTGCAGAGAGAAACAGAAACTTTTGTAATCAATGATACAAAAGTAACTCCGTGACTAAGTTGTCTCTGCTTGCAGATTGACTCAGCCATGGGCCGATATGAATTGTGTCTTACCATGACTGAGTTTTTTTAATTGTTTGTTATAACAGTATTTGGGGTATTGCGGTGCCAGTAACTGGATTCTGCAGTTGCGCTGCAGGATTTTGGTGAGAAAAAATGCTACTGCTGTGCTCCTGATATCTGTTTTCCTGGTTGCAGTCAGGTAGAAGGGAGTCCTTTCAAGCTGAGGTGTTAGGGATCACTCATAGAAAACCTTAGTCTGTGAAGAGTTGGATTCTCTGTTTTCAGTTTCGAGATGTGAGGAGTTGGGTAATTTCCAGAGTACATCTGGTAAGGCTTTTGAAACGGTTGCTGCTCTGTCTTGTGTTCTGGTCTCATCAGTCCTTAAGACATATCAGTGTTCATGAGAGGGGGGATATGAGTCACTATGTCTTTTGTTTTCTGCATGTATTTTCCCTTTGACTTCATTTTAGGATACTGAAGAGAGTAGTTCCTCCACACCTGCAACACAGTTTATCATGTTACCTTTGCCAGCTCATTCTGTTGTGGAGAACCCAGCATCAATTAAATTGGTAAGAAATTCAGAGTCTTGTATGGTATGTTAAGGTTTGGATGTATTGTCTTAGATTTGTCTTAAAGATGCTAGAGTGGGAGGGATTTGCTCATGGTTCAGTTCTAAAAGATAATCCAATTTGGAGTCATCATATCAGTTAATGTATTTCTTGTCCCTGGTTTTATATCTTGTGTGGGCTAAGGGGGTCTGACTTCCTACAGCGTCTCATAGGGGCTCATTTCTGTTACCTTCTTCCTCAGGGAATTCTTGGAAACAGATGGAGTAGATAAAGCTATCCCAACACATCTGACCAATAGCAGTTTCTGTGTAGCCATCTACATCCACTACTTGGATGCATATTTGTCTTCATAAAAAGCCAGTGTCCATCCCTTTAAGGGCAAGGATCTGCTCTTATGGCAGGAAAACATGAACTCCAAAGCTCTTGCTTTGGCCGCGTGATAGGAGGGGAGCAATGACCTAAGGTTTTGAGAAGCCATACAAAAGGTTGTGTGGCCTGTTGCCCGAGGAAAAGTAGTATTTCTCTAACCTAACCACTCCAGCTACCTGTGTTTCTGTAGTCATTTTGGGACTTCATTTACAGTCAGTATTGCAGCTCCTTCTGTTATATAAGCTAGCATCAAATCCTATTTTCCAGGTTCTCTATGCTTCCAGCTGGTGGAACACTGCAGATATTTATAGTGGAGCATAGCGTGATGCTCTTCCAGTTGTCTCGAGGCGAATGGAAATACCTCAGGTTTTTGTTCCTGAGAAGTATCTGGCTTAAATTGGCTCATTTCTTTGACAGCAGCACTTGCATTTCTAGAAAAAATCTGTACCTAGTTAGGGAGTTACAGTACAACAGCTCCCTTGGGAGTGTTGAGGACAGGATATTGGGAAGTGCTGTCTTGACAAAAACTCAATGTGTTGATGCAGTTGTCCTGGCAGAGATGACAGGTTCTGCTTCAGTTGTTTGAATAAATAGTGCCTGGTGATGCTGCTCCTGTTTCAGTAGTTCATAGCAAGTTACAGTGAAGGACCAGGGAATACTTGACCGTCCCATACAGCAACAAATTACTGACAAAACTGCCTCTGCATCATGAGTGCTTGTCTTCAAGGCTTGTTGCTCTGTTGTTATGAGTGTTAATCCTGCCTCACTGCGGATTGCTGTTTGAATCATTTTTATACCATCTTACTATGACTTCTTCATGTTCAAAAAGAACTGTAATATCACTGTAAATGCAAGATGAGCTTCTCTAGGAGGTTATGTGCATTGCTCATCTCTGCTCTGCAGGTTGATCTAAATTCTGGTAATACCAGAGGCTGTTGTGTAGACTCAGCATTTAGACTTGGAGTAGTTATGGTGCTGACTCACCCTGACCCAGCTGTGTGGTGGTTGTTCAGTAAAGTGAATAACAGTGGAAGGCTGGTGATTTGCCAAATAACATTTGTAAAATGCTTATGAGGAAAAAGGAGGTGATCAACACAGCTTTGTGGTTTTCAGGTCGGTTGACAAATTCTTGACAATTCTTGTTTCAGACAACCACCTATACTCGCAGGGGACATGGAAATTGCACCAATCCTGGCTGTTCCTTCACTTATGTCACCAGGCATAAACCACCAAAATGCCCAGCGTGTGGGAACTTCTTGGGAGGGAAATGGATCCCAAAGGTAAATTTTTCCTTTCCTGACTTTGAGACAAAAAATACTGGTTTTGTGAATGCCTGTGATACTTCGAGACCTGTAGATCTAGCACAGGAGGTCAGATACACCAGAACTGTCCCTGCACTTGTGTTTGACTGCATGTGCTGGAGCAAGTCACCATTGCAGAGGACACTTGGCCAAGGTGAGACCTGAAATCACCACACCTTGGGTAAAGATGCTGGTTGTATCTGTTAAACTAGATGGGGCTGCATTTGGTAACTCTCTCACTGAGAGGATACACATTCTTCTGGCCCTCTGCCTGCACAGTTCCTGTGGCTGGAGGGCATTGCCTGTTCTTCTGCTACAGCCCCAGCTAAGCTCGGGAAGTTGTTTCATGGTAATTTATATCTGCATTTGAAGTTCTTCTACAAATTTAGTTTTCTGTGGTCTTTCAACATTGTTATTTTAACAGAAAGGAGGAACAACTCTCAACTATAGTAGGTGTATGATCCTTTAGGAGCTTGTTAGTGAAGTTGATCTAGTGGAAGCTGAAGTGCTGTTGGATATTGTTGTCTCATGGCCATGTGTCTGATCGTTCATAATGTTCTGACCTCTGGCTGGAAGGAAATTTCGAGGTGTTGGTAGAGCTGTGAAGCTTGTCTGAGTGGAAGAGTCTTTCTCCACATGATGCCTACTCTGCTTAAGTTATTGGCATGTCTACTGGCTGTGTACAGCAAAACCCACTTGATCCTTAAACCTTGGCACTATCCTGGTAATTAGTCAGCTCTGAACAGCTGTGCGTTTCTGTCTGAAGCAGGACTCCACAGGCACAATTTAAAGGATGTTCTCAGTGTGAAAATTGGCATTGACATTCAGTGGCTTTGTGTGGGTTTGTTCTGAACCTCCTTTGTTTTGTGTCTGGATCCATTAAACATTCAGGGGTGGGAACTCTTTTGGGCAGCTTACAGACTGTGGTGTCTGAGCTGAAGTCTGAGCTTCCTGTGTGGTAGGGTACAAATAGTGATGGTGACATCTTCGCTTTTGTTTGGTAAACTTGCTGAGGTAGAGAGATGGCTGAATGCAAAAAGTATTTCTGGATCCTGCCTGAACATGGCATGTCTGCTCCTGTTCAATCCTACACTGGTTAGAACTGAAAGGTTTTAGAGGGAGTTTTCCTTTTTGTCTTTCAGACTTAGTCTGCTCTGCTGGGAACAGGTTTGCAGATACAGTTCCATTTGTTTGTGTGGTGTCATACCTTGGGAAAAACATGCACCAGGAGTTTCTTTTTAACTGGCAATAGTATCAGTAGAACTGAAACTAAATATATATATACCTTTCTCTTCCTTAGAAAGGTTAAGAGATATCTTCTTTTAAAAACTTAGCTTATTCTTCTGAATATGCACTCTGTAGTGAGCTTAGAATTAATGTGTTTGTCATGGCAAAGACTCTGGATTCCATTTCTGATGTATTTTTGCATATGCCAATTCAGTGTTTGTTGTACCTTTGTTTACTCCAGTACAATGATTTCTTTAGCCTTAGTCTTGGAAGTAACATTTTTCTTAAAGTCAGAAAAACTTCCTAAGTAATCCTGTTTTCTGGCTTACTCACATGCTTGCTTTTCTGAAAGCATGTATCCAAAAGATGCAAATTCTCTGTCTTAACTCCCTGTGATTCCTCAATAATATGGAAGAACAGGCAGCCTCAGAGAGCTGAAGCCATGAAAGAGGAGTGTGGGAGGTGGGCCCTTGCTACAGAGGGTGGTGGGTGACTTTGTGATGTTGGTGCTAATGGTGATATTTAAGGGAGTTTAAGAAAGATTGATTCTTCAAAGTAAACAGTGTCTAAAAATAATACATGAAGGGCCAAGAAGCCAGATACAATGTTAGCAGGGCCTTTGCTGTTGTAGGAGATGCTGTCTGTCTACTCCCCTACAATTCACTGCTTATACTTGGATTTTGCTGTTTTGATCCAGCATTAAATAGGCCATGGGAAACGTGGCATATGTGCAGGGGACTTGCTTATCTGTGAAAGCCGAAAGCTCTGAAATGTCACTCTCTCCTTGTTTCCAGGAAAAGCAACCAAAAAGCAAATCTGAGCCAAATTCAGGCATCTCTCTTAAAACTCCAGCAGCTAAAAGAGGTCAGCAGTCAGTCCTCACAGAACCCACGGCCGTTAGCGAGAGTTCCTCCAAGTCCTCCTTGGAGAGCTCCGAAGCTGTCAGCCAGCTGCTGAATGCTGTGCCTGTCGGAGGGCAGATGCCCGAGATGGAGTGGGAGGAAGTGATCATCTCTGAGGGCCACTTTCTTCCAAATAATGTACTTGCTGAAGACAGGAGGAGTGCTGTTGGAGTGGTGCTGGGCCAAGAGAGCCAGCGGCAAGCAGACGCTTCTTCGGAGCAGGCAGAGAAAGGAAGTGTAGGGCTGGGGATGTCGACGTCTTCTGAGGTGTTGAGTCCAAATGCCTCTGTGAAAAAGCCAGTGGTGGGGTGAGTCAGTTTTCTATGTGTTCTGGGAGTATATGATGTCTGTTGTGTGCTCATGGGACTAATCCAAGAAGTTGATGGCTGTTGGCAGTGCTTCGTGTCAGACTTACTGTGTTTGCTGTCTGTTTTGTGCCAGTTCAGGATTGTTCCTTTGAGTCTTTGTCCATCAGAACTAATATTTTTTTTAAGTGACAGATTGTAGTCACAGGGCAGATGCAGCCTTAGCACTGTCTCTCTTTCTATTGCAATAGCTGTGATTAGTGTGCTAACAAAGCACAATTCAGGGAAAAGAGGAAAACTGAAGCTGAGAGGAAATCGATGGAATATTTTTCCACTTGTAGCTCTTGTTTTTCAGAAGTGATGCAACAGCTGCTACACACAAGGGACAAGAAGTAAAGAGTAAACCAAGACCCAAGCCCTCCTTGCTGGCTGCAGCCAGACCCATGCGAGCCATTCTGCCTGCTCCAGCCAGCGTGGGGAGAGAAGCCAGCACGGAGCAGCCGAGCAGCAGGCGGGCCTTTGCAAGTACTGGTAAAAGCAGCATTCTCTGGTGTGCTTTGGGAGCTGTTGTCTTTCCTCATCATGCTGAAGTGGTGTCTGTCACTAATAAGATAGGTTTCAAGGGCAGTGGTTACCAGAAAAAAACCACTTTGTCTCTGCCTGAGTGCAGTAAATGGGCCATGAAACACCAGCTTGGGTCATTTCAAGCTCAGAGGAAAGATCTCACGTGGCTATCTATAGTGGCATTTACCAAAGATGTCAGAAAGAAATAGAACCTGTTTTCTCACGTTTAACCTGGTGCATCTCTTTCCTCCTTCTAGACAAACATTCCCCTGTGAGAACCTCAGGCTTGAAGCCCAGTACACTGAAACAGTTGGGCCAGTCAGTTCTGCAGCCACCAACTGCTGAGGAGCTAAAGGTTGTTGTTCTTCAAATGCAAATTTTTTTCCTGGAATTTTTGGGGGGAGGATTTTGTTTGTGGTTTTGTTGTTTTTTTTTTTTTTTCTCCCAGGTGAGTCATATGATCTGAGTGAGAAATAGAACATAAAAATGTAGCAGCCTTATGATGATGAGATCTGTGAGTGGCAGTTTTTGTCATATGGCTGGGTAGCAGAATGATTTTTGTGATATGGTGGCTGAGTGTGGGAAGTGAACTGAGAGATGCTGTTGGACAATCCTGCTGTTGTTTGCTTTGAGAGCCTCCCAGCTACTTCCAGAAGATGTTTTAAGCATCTGCTGGTGCTTTGATAATCTGACATGCAATATTGAATACTGAGCTTTTCACTTGTAAAATATGACTGAGTATGCCAAGGTGCTGGAATGAATGTGTGTGAATTGTAGTGCCTTAGCATGCAAAATAGTGTCTTATGGTATTATGGTTATTAAATGAACATTAATTAATTTCTTGGGGGCAGGAATGCCAATAGATATTGATTATTGATGCGTGCATGTATTTAGTAGTAGGTGTCTGATGGGTGTTGTTTTTTCTGCTTTCGATCTCTAGCTCCACAGTGCTGTGACAAGCACAGCATCTCAGGTTAAAGTTGTGGAGGTCAAACCAGACATATTCCCTTCCTACAAGTACAGTTGCACCGTTACTTTGGTGAGAATTTTTCAAATAGTTTGACTGCTGCCATGGGGAGTGTCCTCTCTGGGATGAGAATGTTCTGGGACTTCTGTTTTACTGACTTGCACAAATACATCTCATTTTTAACGTGAAATAATCTGTACTTTATGTGTCATCTCTAGACCTAATCCAGGGTAACTGTGCTTTGTTTTGCAGTTATGTTTGGGACCTTGTTAAGAGATGGATTTTTAACTCATGTCCCTGTGTATAATCCCCATACCCTCCTTGGGAATTAATGTGCTTCTGGTCTGGAGAACTGGCCCCTGAATGTTTAAGTGCCAGTTAAAGGATTCTGTGCAAAGTGACAGGGCTTGCTATTGATGTTTAAACAAGAAGTTATAAAGTGGGGAAAAAACACATAATTTTTTTAGAATCTTGTTGGCTTAGAATCATAGAGTCATTGAGGCTGGAAAACACCTTTAAGATCATGGAGTCCAACTATTAAAAGTCAAGGTCAGCAAACATCTCTTTTATGTCATCCAGGATTTGGGATTAGCAACATCACGTGGCAGAGGGAAATGCAAGAACCCCTCCTGCAGTTATGTGTATACAAACAGGCACAAGCCACGCATCTGTCCAAGCTGTGGATACAACCTTGCCAAAGACAGGACTGAGAAAACAGCAAAATCCTTGGTAAGGTTCAGGCTGGCTTATTTTATCACATCTGTTGTGAGCTGCGCAGAGAAGTTCCTTAGTTTGCAAGTGCCTGTGGGAATGGGATTTGGGCTTTTATTTATTTATTTATTTTCATTATGATAAACTTTTCTAGCAGAATGGTTCCTATTTAAAATATCTGTGATGATGTTTGTACTGTCCAGCTCCTGTAGTGGTGGTGCTTCAGGCTGAGAGTAAGTCTGAGCACACCCAGTGCCACCACTGGGTGTCTCCTTAACTTAAAAATGCTTCTGTTGTGTCCGTCCATGCTGGGAAAATCGACCCTGAAGTCATAGTATTGCTGTCTCAGCTTTGCTGAACTTCAGACTTCATCAAGAAACTCCCAAGTATGCTCTGCTTGGTGAGCAGTTTGGGGTTAGTGTCAGTTAAGTCAGTACATCTTGTATTAGAGCTTCCTGTTTTTAAAGGTTTGTAGAGCAACTTTACTTCCAACCTGAATTTATTTCTGGATGTAGGGGTTTTTCTTCTGATGTACAAATATGTTTTCAGTCGTCTGTTGTTCTATGTGGATGTAATTAATTCTGGGGTTTTTTTGGGTGTTTGCCTTTGAAGTCTCAAAGGTTAGCTTTTCTCATACTGAATTGTCATGTTTTTAAAACAATACATTAAAAACAGGAGCTTTCCTGCTCTTAGTTGAAATGCCTACTCAGCATATAGACAGAATTTTAGTCTGTGTAGTAATGACTCATCCACTTGCC
The DNA here is from genome assembly GCA_013397115.1 of Edolisoma coerulescens. NCBI lineage: Eukaryota > Metazoa > Chordata > Aves > Passeriformes > Campephagidae > Edolisoma > Edolisoma coerulescens. The sequence continues at coordinate 368,857 of VWZW01000318.1, read as the reverse complement.
TTTTTTTTATTTTGAAGAACATAACTTTGTTTAGTGGTTTTGTTTTTTCTTTAAAAACACAAACAAACAGAGATGGCATGTGTGAAACTCACACACAAACAGCTGTGTAAGGAACAGCAGTGTGCTTAGCTCAGCTTGCATCCTGAGAGGCATGTGGCTTGTCTCTTCCTCATTTAGTCTTTTTTTTTTCTTTTTTTTTCTAGTTCTAGATGTGTTTAACATTCCTCTCACACAGTTCATTGTTGTCTCTGGGCTTTTGACTGATCATTTATCTCATTGCTAGACTAGTCAGAAAACCAGGTTGAAATGTTGATGGAAGAGTTTCAGGGGTTAAACAGATCAGGCTGTTTGTGTTCTCTCTGTTCAGCCTGGAGTTTGGTTCTCCTGCGCTTGTGCATTTTGTTGTGATAGCATGTGAATTGGAGAAGGGTAGACTGTAGCTGATCAGTTGTTACTGATGAGTGTGTTCTGTATCTCACAGCCCCCAGTTCTCATTTAGTACTTGGCTTCTCCAGCTTCTGGAGAGCTGTGCAGGCTGCCCTGAGCCTGTGCCTGAAAACCTGTGGAGAAAGACAGTGATGATTGGGGGCTGAAGTGATGAGGGTTATTGAAGTGTTTATATACCTGTTGGTGGTTATCCTCATCTTCTGGATCCCCAATCCCTGCACTTAACAGTTTAATGGCAGATCCATGATGGTTTGTCAGTGCAGGAGTTCCTGAAGGGCCAGGCTGTAATAAAGTATTTTTGTCGAAGTAATTTGGGCTTGAAGCTCCTGTGTGGAGTCAATGATTCAGCAGGAGAGTAGAAGTCAGTCTTACTGAGTGCCAAGGTTACTGTGTTTCTGCTGCCTTTTATGACTTCTTTGGGCTTCTTAATATTTCATCCCCATGCTTGCCTAGTTGGATATGTTGCTTTCTAGGAGGTCAGCCCAGGTCAGTCGGACGTGCTGAACACCAGCGAGCCCCTAACGCCATCCCAGAAGGAAATCCAGCGTCAGTCCACGCTGCAGCTGCTGCGCAAGGTGATGCAGATCCCCGAGAACGAGTCGGAGCTGGCAGAGATCTTCACCCTCATCCATGAGCTCAACAGCTCCCGGCTCATCCTGTCCAACGTCAGTGAGGAGACAGTGACCATCGAGCAGACCTCCTGGTCCAACTACTACGAGTCTCCGTGTGTGCAGTGCCTCCTCTGTAACAGCCCCTTGTTCAAAGGGGGACAGAAGTAAGATTCTGCTTTGGACTTTGACTCTTTCACACTCATGCTGATTTTCTTTGTTCCAAGTCTGCCTGAAATAATATTTGCTTTAGCCCCTGGTAGTGAAGCTGGTGAAAGTGACGCTGAATAAGCTAAATGTGTGTGGAAAGGGTTTAGCAGGATCAAAGAGTGACTGCTAAGTCTAGATGTAACTTTTTTCTTACTGAAACAGAGCATTTTCATTAGTCATCCCCTCTTTGTTTTCCACTGTGATGCTTTGAGGCTGAGAGAGGAAAACTTGTGGGTTTACAGATGTGCATTATGTGATTTCCCTTTTCTTTCTCTCCCTGGTCTGAATATTTCCTGTGTGGATCTTTTTGCTGATGGTATTTTCATTCCTTTCATTTCTTAGTATGTGCTTGAGTGAATCCTTTTTTTGGAACAAATATCCAAATTGAAACCTGAAGGACTTTCAGAAGCTCCCAGTGCATAGGCTAGATTACCTTAACTAGATTTGTATGAAAGCCTGTAGGGTATCTCCTCACTGAGTCTGCCAGACATCCTTCTGTTTCTGAAAGCATGATCTAAAATATTTCCCACAGCAAAATGTCAGAGAGTTTAACGTTGTGTTTCTTTCATCCACAAAAAAAATTCTTGATACAAATGATGGATGTTTGCTTTGGTCAGGCTAGAACTAACTGAGATCTTCCCAGAAGAGATACTTTTTATGCTCTTTAGTTTTTTCAGAACAAAGCAATCTCACACCTTGTCCCTCACCTTGGGTCTTACCAACGTGTGCATTGTAAATCCTTGCATGTGTCTGGCTGCTTTGCAGTGCTCTGCATGTGGGACTCTCCCATGTGCCTACACAGGCTCTAATTGAAGCCCTGCCAGTGGGAAGGAGGTGACTTTGGCTTTGATTCCTGTTTTCTCAGGTGGACAGCAGTATTTCAGCCACTGGCACTCTCCTGTCTGAACTTCCCCCTTGGCAGTTACACTGCAGAGGAGCAGACCTTTCTGAATCTCTGTGTGCAGGGACAGGCTGTCAGGTAGAATGTGTTACTGATCACCACAGCAGTGGGACAGACACTTCTCCCAGGGCAGCTGGGGCTACAGGTGTTCTCCACCTCTACAATAGTATGTGCCCAGTGTATGGAGCTGCAGGGATGCTCTAGTCTTGTTAAAAGAATGTGAGCAGTGACCTGACTCTACCAGGGAAATATGTTTTAAAATGTAACTTTACTTTTCCTGGTGTGAAATGATGTGGTGATCTGGCTTAGATTTACACAATAATGAACTCATGTCAACTAGAATGTCTAAAGTTACTGCAGGGCTGGACTAAAAAACGCATTGGCTTCACTCAGAGTGGTTTTTTTGTTGTGTGTTGCAGTTCCCTTGCTGGTCCTCAGGAGTGCTGGCTGCTGACAGCCAATCGGTTACAGGTGGTTACAGCTCAGGTCAAAGTGTGCTTGAACCTGCAGTGTCTGGCCCTCCATAGCTTCACTGACATTTACACAGGTAGGAAAGATGTGAGCATACCAACCTACAGCATGACTACGGTCTGAACCCTTTGGAAGCCTTGGGATTGTATCAGGGCATTGTCCAGGCACAGAAAAACTTGTTCCCTTCCCAGTGTACTAAATTTGAATTATTTTTGAATTGCTTCTGCTTATTCTGCAAGTAAATCTATATTTATGAGTGAGAACACATGAATGTTCTGGTGAGGAAGACCTTGCCTTGATTCACTGGTGTAGGTCTCCTCTGTGTGAATGTTGAGTTCTGCAAGGCAACCCCTGAGATCATAGTCAGAGATATCTCTGGAGAGTGCTGTTTCTCAGTGTTGGCTAGTGAGGAGATGGATTGGCAGCTGTTCCTTGTAGCTTTTTTAATTCAAAGACAAGTCTGTGAAAGGAGATAATCTTTCAGCAGGGAACTCTGCACTTCAGAGGTGCAGAAGCACTGTTTGTCTTTCCATTATCCTCTAAACTGTACTCATGTGAGTGTGTTGTGTATCAGTAAGGAATATATTTCTTTGTGAGGAAGATCTGCAGCCCTACAGACAGTAACTCTCTTGTTTTAACTGCAGGCCTTTTCAATGTGGGTAACAAATTGTTAGTGAGCTTGGATCTTCTGTTTGCAATCCGAAACCACATTAAACTTGGAGAGGACCCCAGAGTGGCTGTTGGCAATATCCTTGACTCTGTTCAGGAGCAAACTGGTGGGTTGTCCTTCTTGCTTTTTACCATAACACACCAAACTGTGACCTGATGATGATTGTTAGGTTATAAAAAAGCAAACCTCTACCTCTGTGACCAGTTCTTTGTAACAATTCTGTGGAGGGCATGTTTGGTTTTATCCTGCATAGGAGAGCCCTACTACCTCTCCATTGGCTTTAGGAAGTGAGAACTGTAACAGTGGCATGTTCTCTTTTCAGAAAAAAGCCTGAGCCCTGATGAGCAGGGTCAGCTCCAGGAACTGCTGTGCAATGGCTACTGGGCCTTCGAATGCCTGACAGTCCGGGATTACAATGATATGATCTGTGGAATCTGTGGCATAACCCCCAAGGTGGAAATAGCCCAGAGGAATACAGAGAATGTCCTAGCACTGAAAAATATAGAGGTATGTTTTTCCCACAGTTCACATCCTGTTTGTGTTCAAAGCAGATCATAATGAGTTTTTGCTGACTCTGGTCCTCATGAGGCACAATAAATACACGAGGCCTTTGTGAGGGGTTTTCTGCTGATGTGTGACAAGAGGATGTGGCTGGAGCAGCAATGCCTGTGCTTCCTCTTAGAGGTGTTGATGTGTAGTTCAGGGAAAATAAGATCCTCTGTCCCTGGACCTCAGCTTTTGTCCAGCAGCCTTGGGCAGTAGGAACCTTGGATGGAAGTTGTTGAATTTGGTCTTCTTCCTTTGACATGAACACATTCATTTTTCCTCAGGTTTCCCTGAGGTGCTGTCTTCTCTAATGGGGAAAAAAGCCCTAGTAGGAGGATGTAGCATGTGTGGCTTTTATGTCAAATATGTCAAATTTTGAGTCTTACCTGATGCAAAGTGGTTGTGGGAATCTTTAGGAGACTGAAATCATCTTGTTATATTTGGGCTGAGCACTCTCCTGGATAGTCCTCATGCCCTGAGTGAGACTGACACAAAACTCTCAAATGAACTGTGGTTATTTGTATTTGACCACTGTGTTTCTTTCTCTCTGTAGTTTACTTGGCCAGAATACTTGCCATCAAGTGAAGTGAATGTAGAAGACTTTTGGTCCACGATGGAGACGGAGGTGATTGAGCAGGTGGCCTTTCCTTCTAGCATCCCCATCACAAAGTTTGACGCCTCTATTGTTGCTCCTTTCTTCCCTCCACTGATGAGAGGAGCAGTGGTGATCAATACGGAGAAGGACAAGAACCTGCATGCGCAGCCAGTGCCAGGTAATGGCTCAGGTTGTGCTTATTAAGGGAGTGCTTGATGTGTTGGTGACTTGAGTCTTGGTGATGTTTAGCATTAAGAATTGCTGATTGCATGACAGTTCAAAAGTTACTTGTGCTGAGAAAAGACAAGGAACACTGGGGTGAGTTCAGCTGTTCTCAGGCTATTTTGCTGCTTGAGGCTTGGCTTCTCCTGTGAAGTTTGGATGCACTGGTGGGCTCTGATGCACCTGAGACATGGGAGACGTGAGAGCATTGCACCCCAGATGAGATAGGGTCTGATTGCAGAGGGATGCATGCATATCTTGAATCCCAGTCAGCGTTTGTTTCATGTTAGACTTGGTGCTTGATGCTTGGAGTGTGAAAGTTACAGGTAGTGCTTGGTATCTCAGTGTTACAATCTCAATAAAGGGTGAATAAGTTTTTACAGAACTTGAGAAAAGACTAGGAGAGTGGTGTGCTAGTCCTGATCACAGTTATCAACATTCAGTGTATCCATTGCATATTGGCTGCATGGAACAAGAAACAGTGAGAGGAATAATCTCAGATCTGAGAGCTAAGATCAGTTAGCAGCTGGTTCCCTTAAGAATTTAGGTATTGGGTATAGGAAGGAAAACTGGGTTTGCAGGCTTAACAAGGGTGTGAGCTGGCTTTGCAGACAGGGCTGCAGCTGCCTCAGAGCTGGGCTGCAGAAGCGCTGTGTGGACTTCTGTGGAAGTGGAGCTCCAGAGAAAGAACCAGGGAGATGTGAAGGCTGAGCCTGGAGCTGCTCAGTCCAAAGGCTGCAGTCACATTTATCTCTGCTCTTCTTCACTTGGTTATCCTTACATCAGTCATTTAAAGGTTACAAATGACAGGATAGATAAGTGTTTATGGAGTCTGCAGCTCTGCTGGGCTCAGTCTGGTGACCTCAGCAGTGGAGGGCTGGAGACAAGTGTGGGCTGTGATGTGCTTTGCAAGTAGGACTGTTCACAGCTTGCTCTTGCTGGCTGTGGGTTGTGCAGTCTCTGCCTCTGTAGTCTTCGTAAGAAATTATTTTGGTAACTTCCCTTCCTGAGAATGAGTGCTTAGACCTGTTTCCTGCCTTTGCAGGTAATGGGAGTGCCTTGGTGAGGCTCCTTCAAGAAGAAGTCTTCAGGCCTGAGCTGATAAACTCTTACAGTGCGGAAGAGCTGCAGAGCTTTCTGACAAAGTGTGGCATCCCCTGGGAGGCATCACATACAAAGGTAATGGCTTGTTTGCCCACATACAAGCCCACATACAAGCCTGCAGGAGTGGAGCTGTTCTTCACTGTCTTTCCCTCATCCACTCTTGCCATCCTAGACAATTAATTTCTCATCTGACTGCACTAAGGGCAGGGATGGGTGCCAGCAGGTTATAGGATAATTTACACATGATGAAATAAATTGAACCTTTGTGGGCTAGAAGAAAGGAAGCCTGTAATTACCTTGTCACTGGCTCAGCATTGTGTAATTGCTTGTCATCCTCACAGTGCCGAGTGCGGGATTAGGAGTTATTGGATGAAGTGCAAATTAGGATTTGGGAGACCTTGCATGCAGCCTTTTCCCTCTCTGCAGGAGTCTGTTAATTTTGGCCACTTTCTCTGGGGCCTGTCTTTTCTAGGACGAGCTCTGCTACTCCCTCCTGGCTCTCTATGAGTTTGTACAGAATGGGACAAGCATCACCCCACCTTCTGCTCATCACACAGGAGGGAAAATCTACAAAGTGTGTCCACATCAGGTAAGGAAGGCTGGAGCCACAATGGTTTTTTTCTTCCCTGGCTATTCACTATTTGACTTACCAGCATGGAACTTCCTTATTGAATAGAAGCAATGGAATGGGCTTCTCTGAGCCTTGGGAATGAAACGTTCCTCGGGGCTTGGAAAATGAGCAGTCCTGCACGAGATCTCACGATCTGAAGCCTGGTTTTAATGTTGCTACTGAGGTACAGTTTAAAACCATCTCTTCCTCAACGAGACAAACTGAATGTGTATGAGGAGGAAACAGAGTGTCTTTAGAGAAAGCAGCTATCTGGTTACTGTATAGTCTGGAATACCTGAAAGGAAGCTGAATTTTTGTAAGACTAGGGTTTTTTTTCTGTAAGTTTTTGGTTTTATTGTGCTGCTGATGTTAATCCTTTTTTTTTTTCCAGGTTGTGTGTGGCTCAAAGTACATAGTAAGAGGAGAAAATGCCCGGGATCACGTGGACTTGTTGGTATCCTCACGTCACTGGCCTCCAGTGTATGTTGTTGATACAGCCTCTTCAGTGGCACTATGTGCAGACCTCTGCTGGCCTGGCCTGACTTCCCAGATGTGGGGGAAGAACCAGGGCTGCTTCTCTGACCCCATGGAGCCTCCAACGGTTAGTTATGTCTTTACTCTCTGTTGTGCCAGTGCGGTATGGAAAAGTTTCAAGGGAGATTTAAAATTAACCCCCCACCCCTATGTAACCTGCATTGTGCCTCAAGGTGATTTCATGGAATCACAGAATGGTTTGGGTTGGAAGGGTCCTTAAAGCTCATCCAGTTCACCCCCCTGCCATGGGAAGGGTCACCTTCCACTAGACCAGGTTGCTCAGAGCCCTGTGCAACCTGGCCTTGAACACTGCTGGGGTGAATTTGACCTGATAAGTGTCTCCTGATTTAAGCTTTGCCAGTGCATCACTTCTAATCATAGCAGAATGTATTATGTGTTGCCTGGGGCATTGTGTTTGATTAATTGTCCTTAATAGGAAGAGCTGTGCTGGGAGTGCATTGTAATGGTTCAGATCATGAACTTTGGAGCATGTCACTTATTTTGACACAGCAACTCCTTTCAAACTACTGCTATTCCTTGAGAAGTGGGACAGGAAGATGGTTCCTAGTGCCTTGGGATTATCTGAGGGCACAGAAGTGAGGAGGGAGTGTACAGAGCACTTCTGTGGCATTTAGGGGAAGCCGGGATCATTTAGCCCTCCGTCTGTCCTGGGTCATCATGTTGGTTGGAGTTTGGCCAGCCAATAGTTTTGTCTTCTCAGCTGTGGGGAAGTTGTTGTTCTACCTGGTGTGTGTGTCTCTCCCCCAGTACGTGTCCTGCCCTGAGCTGCTGGACCAGCACTACAGCGTAGACATGACGGTGGCTGAGCACTCCCTTCAGCACCCAGTCACCAAGTCCTCGGCGCGCCGAATCGTCCACACGGGCTCGGAGCAGAGCAGCCCCTGGGATCCCACGGCCCGGCACCACTGCATCTCCCTGTGCCGCGAGCTGGAGCCCTACGGTGCCATCATCGCAGCCATCAACGACAGCAAAACCAGCAACGTGCGCCAAAGGCCCATCACCTTCGAGAACCCCACGCACTATTACCTCTACAACCGCCTCATGGACTTCCTCACCAGCAGGGAAATCGTGAACAGGCAGATCCAGGAGATCGTGCAGAGCTGCCAGCCGGGGGAGGTGGTGATCCGCGACGCGCTCTACCGGCTCGGGGTGGCCCAGATCAAAACAGAAACGGAAGAGGATGAAGAGGGGAAGCAGGAGGAGGATAGAGGTTGCTGAGTAACAAAACAGCCTGTTGGTTTCTCTCTCTGGTTGTGTGGATGGGTGGGCTGAGCCAGCTTTTGCAGCTGTCTGGCTTGAGAGTTTATTTTTACAGGTTGGAGATGTGATGCTGGTGGCTTTGACTGCTGTTACTGACCAAAGAGCTCTGTGCTTCCGTAGCATCGTGATAGCTGCTGCGAGCATGGGTCTGTCACCCCCTTGCAGAAGGCTGCAACTGCCTCCAAGGCATGTGATGGACCTGCTGTTCAGGGCTGTGGGATGTTGCCCTCCCTGCAGCTGGAGAGGGGAGAGGAGTTGCTGGTAGCAGGGAGTGTGCATGGTCAAGCACACTCAGGTTTTTTAATTCTCAATCTTGCTTGCTGACTTCTTTGTGCTTATTGGTGGCAGGGCTGGGGGTGTGGGACCAGGCATGAAAGGTAGATGGCTACAAAGATTTCCCCCAAAACATTCGGAATAGGTGTATTTAGGATACTGACTCCTGCTTGGTAATCTTGCAGAGCTCTCATATGCATTGGCTGCAAGGAGTCTTGAGGAGGAGGAGCTGTGCTGCTTTAACGTGCTGTATCTGGGGAGCCTCCCTGGAGGCTGCACTCCTGGGTCCAGGGTTGTGGGTGCTTTGGCTGCAGGAAGTTTCTGGAATTGTTTGTCCCTTCACATGAGCACTAATAATTTAGAAGCCAAAAGGTACAGTGAGTGGAGTGTGTTCTGTGTGGTAAGGTAGGAACTGAGCCCCAGGGCATTCGAGGGGTTTGAGGATTGTTTGAGTGCTGTGCAAGGGGTGGCTGCAGAGAGGGGAAGGACACTCAAACAGTGCCTGTGGGATCAAGGAGGAACGATGAATGCAGTGTCACCACAGTGAGCAGGTATTCCACCCTCATGGATGTGCTGGGAGAGCTGCACCCACGTGTGCAATCTCATCACTTTGTCAGGTGTCACACCTGCCCTGCCCCTGTTGTCACAGCACTCTGGGGATCGGAGGAGTCTCCTGCTGCCCAGGTTGCTTTGTCAGCCCCTTGAGAGGAGGCAGGATGAGACCTCTGCCTCTGCAGCACACCTGAAGAACACCTGGGGCTGCAGGTGCAAAGCTGTGCTGTCATTGCTGCAGCTCCCTTTGGCCATGGCTGGTGGTGAAGCTGTTTGGTGTTTGCTGTGACCTGCAGAGGAGAGAATCAGGATGCCAGACTGCTAAGTTGCCATCTTGGGAGTTTATTTTGTCTGAGTGAGCAGTGGGGAAGATTCTGAGGCTTGCGGTGTGGTTGAAAACTCCCTTCTGTGAAGGGGAACCTACTGAGTACCGTACTGTTAAAGTAAATGTATTGAGTCTGAGCAAATGCAGTAATCATGGCTTGGGGTTTTTCTGTTAAGAACATTAACTTATTATAAGAGACATTAGTGACTTTTTTCAGTCAGTGATAAAGTTTAATAAATTATCTCCAATTTTTGGGGTGAAACTGTGGTCAAGTGACTTGGTTTTTTGGGGATTTTTTTTGTGTACAAGACCTGGATGGCTTCAGGGGAAAGGATACAAACACTGCTGAATCTCTTCTGCATTTACCCTGGCATTGCACTTTCCCCAGAGACTGCTGCCATGTGCCACATGGTGACTTGTCAGGTATCCCATCATCACAATTGAAATTACACCCCATTGTATCCATGTACAGGGACTACTGCAGAGCTTTAAAAACTTGCTTTTAATAAGTTTTTGCATTACACAAGAATAAGTGGTTTTGAGAACTGGTACTGAGGAACAGAGTTGCAGGGTGAGTGGGTAGGCCAGTGCATCACCCATGCTCTGAGCTGTTCCCGTCTGAGAACAGTCCTGGAAGAGACTCATTTTGTTAAACGTCTTATTTTATTTTTTATAATGCTGACAGATAGAGTTACATTAGCTTTTCGTTTAGTAAGAGGAATGAATCACTTGGTGTTAGCATAAAACCAGGTTCAAAAGGATCAGAAATGGCCCACAGTGTAATTGCTCAGAGTGTGACAAAGGCCACCTGCAGTGCAGCTGTAGTTTGCCTGAGCCCTGTCAGTTGCATTTGCCTGTACCTGGAATAGAGATCCTTTACCCACCGAGTCAGGTGAAGCTAAGAAGGTTCTTTAGCTACTTGTGGTAGGTACACAGGACTGGGTGGCCGGGGCAGTGGTAACCCTGAGCAAGAACTAGCTGAGAAATAAGTTGAAGGGCATTAGGCCCTAGCTTATGAAAAAAATCACCTCAGTTGTACTATTAAAAGTACATTTAGGAATTTTAGTACAAGTCTGTGATAGTGACAAAGGCAGTGATTGCTACATGTTCAGTAACTCAGAAGTTCTGTAGGATATGTGTAATGTTGATCATTTCCAGACCTCTTTAAGCTGCCATTCTTTCCTGGATTGGGGTTGTGTTCAGTGTTCTCATGGAAGAGCACTGGTTTCTGCTGTATTTTACCTGAGAAAGAACTGTCCCTCTGTCCCGTTACTGGGGCACAAGTTCACATAACCCTGGGGATGGCTCTGTGGCTCACTTCACCCAAACACTCCCTGCAGAAGCATCAGCTGCAGAGAGGTGGATTGCAGGAAGAAGTGGAGGGGTTAATGCATATTTAATGCTATGTAGAAGCTTTACCTGTATCTAAACATGCTGCAATGTCCAGGGTCAGACTGACAAAGGGAAGAGAGCAGGACCACCAAGAAAGAAAGTCTGTGGAGTAGTTCCAGTGCCAAGACATATTTCAAGATGTGCTTGTAAAACACAAGGGTTCAGTAATGTGAGTGACACTTGGAAATGTCTTACTTGGCTGTAACTAGTATTTTTTTAAAAACTACCAAACCCAAACTCCCACAGCCTTCTGTAGGGCATGGGGAGGCAGGTGATGGGGGCCTCTGTGTACCTTTGTAGAGATGGTAACAGGCTCCATCCTGACAGCTCTATGCTGTGTCTGAGATCAGACTTCAGGGACCCCACGGTGACTCCTTTGTTGCTCTCCGTTTGGTGAGAGAGTCAGTAACACTCACACTTCAGAAAGCACAGAGAAGGCCAAAGCAGAAGGTGTCTGTGTCCTAGGGTGAGCTCTGTGGAGCCAGGACAAGGATCAGCTCCAGGGTGAAGGTCCCATCTAACAGAACTGGTAGTTGTTGCCCTTGAGGAGGGGCTGCCCACTCTCCTCTTGCTCGCAGGACTCCTCACAGCAGCCAGAGGTGTCGCAGCCACTGTCTTCCTCAGCACTGGAGGGGAGGTTGGTGTACTCCTTGAAAGGAAAGGAAGAAACAACACCCTGAGTATGTTTTGGTCCCTTTGATGGTGTATGACCCCTGTTCCTGTGCAGGTGACCAGCTGGGGCTGTGCCCACTCCACATTACCACCCTTCGCTGTGCCCACAGGGTGTGACTAACAGGCAGGCCAGGCGTGTTCCTGTGCTTTTGTGGACAGCTGCTCCTGAGGGGAAGCACAACAAGTCCAGGGGAAGGGGGCAGGGTGCTGTGCTGGTAGTGTATCACTGCCTGGCACAGAGAGGTTTCTGCCAAGAAGCTGTGCTGCTTTGTCCAGCCCTCTTTGGCCATGGGGGGAGTGACTTAACCCTTCAGCTGGATGCCTCTCTGCACTTGCCACCAACACTACACTGCTCCCATCAGCTAATGGTAAGGGACATGACAGAAAACTTGTTCAGAAGCTGTATTCATGTCCTCCCCCTTCTCCTCTCCAGAGGTCCTCACCTGCTCCTTATGCACCTCCAGCTCTTTCTGGATGAAGCAGCCGATCTGGTCGAAGGTGGGTCTCCGTGTGGGCTCCAGGCTCCAGCACGCCTGCATGATGCTGTACCTGCAGGGCCAGACAGGGACAGGGCGGTTGCACGGTGCTGCTGGAGGGTCTGCAACCCCAGGCTCTTCCCTGCAGCACTCTGTGTGTCAGGGACACAGTACTGAGCAGTCCCTTGTCTTCCTCCATAAAACCCGCGGTGAGTGCATGTGCAGTGCTCCAGGGAGTGGTGAGCACTGGAGTGGATGGAGCAAACCACTCAACAAGGAGCTTTATGCCACCAAGACTTCAGGCTTACACTCATTACTCTCCTGTAGCCTACTCAGGCTTGTCTTCTCATAATCATAGAGTCAAAAGTAGCTAACTAAAAAAAGAAGAAAACCCCACCAAGTTCAGGAATGTAGACATGTAATGTGAGTGCTCTCATCCTCCTGTCCATAAAACAGGAGACAGTGGATAGACTGCCCCAGGCCTCATTTTCCTACAGGAGCAGCCTGGTAGGATCCAGCCTTAACCTCAAGGCAGGCACTTGGGAGCAGCAGGCAGAGCTGTGGACAAGGTCCCTATGCCCTGTCCCTGCCTGTTGCCATGAGGCAGCTCCAGCCACCCTGTTGTTGCTGTGTGAATCTCAGTGCATCCACTCACATTTCCAAGGGAGCGAAGTCAGGCCTGCCCATCTGGTACCCCTGCTTCACCATGCTGTAGAACTTGCTGTTCACCACCATGCCGGGATATGGGCTCTTCCCTGTGACAGGAACAGGAGCAGAGGTGGCTCTCAGACCAGAGTGTTTGGCACTCCAGCCTTGAGGGGTGGGAAGAGGCAGCCTGGAGCATCGCCTGAGCCGGCGCTACTCAGGGAGTTCTGAGTTGGAGAAAATGATGTGGGATTCTTTGTTTTGAATGGTCCTTCTGGAAACATAACACAGTGTTTTATAGCCCCGATAAACCTAGATTTTTGTCAGCCTTCCTCCTTTCTTAGAAATTTTTCTGCAGATACATTAGGGCAGTAGTGAGCCATGGAAAACAAAAGAGGTTTGCAAGCTCGCTTCTTTCTTACCAAGGGAGAAGATCTCCCAGAGCAGGATGCCGTAAGACCACACATCACTCTGCACTGTGTAAATGCAGTCAAAGATGCTCTCTGGGGCCATCCATTTCACGGGCAGGCGGGCCTGGAAGAGCAGAGAGTCCTGCAGACTGGGACACGCTGGCAGCTTATGCTACACCCTGTCTGTCCTTCATGCTCCAGCCCCCCTACCCTTGTACGTTCTCTTGTGCCCATTTTAATTACTTACATTGCCTTTCACAACATAATTGGAGTCATTCATGATGTCCCGGGCCAGGCCAAAGTCACAGATCTTGGCTACACGTCCATCTGATATGAGCACGTTCCTGGCTGCTAAGTCACGGTGGATGCACTGGGGAGAAGAGAGCACAACTGAGACCCAGCCACTGGTCCCCAGCAGTCCCAAAAAATTCCCTCCAGCCCAGGCCTGCCACCAAAACAATGCTTGTAGGGACAAGGGAAACATGTGCTGCTTGAAGAGCCCCTGTCTGAGGCACCATGTGATGTACAAACGATGGGCTCTCCTTCAAGCGCTTCATTTGTGATGTTAAGACACTGTGACATTTCATGCCCTGTCCTTTGATCACTCCCTGGGCTGTCATCTTCTCCATAGGAGGAGGCTCAGAACCAGGGGCTGTTGACACTGTGTCCTCATCTCTGAAACAGTCACAGGGTGACTGACACCCTGAGCCAGCTCTGGCAGACAGCTCAACGGCCACTTTCAGTTCCTTGTCCCTGGGGTAGCAGGGATGCTGCCAAAGCGAAAAAGCTTCACAACAAAGTTCCTGACCTCGTGTAAAAGCAGGGGAGAAAATGTTGAGACCAGCATGATGCACAGCCCTGGATTCCCCCTGTGACACTGCCCTGCCGTGATGGCCATGGGAGACAAAGGCTCTGGAGGGAACACCAGACACCAGGGCCCAGCCTGTCTGGACCCAACAGACAGAGCAGAGAGGCCCATTTCCAGCAGCAGCTTGCTTGAGCTTGGCTACCCCATCCAAAGACCTCCCAAGCCTTCAGCAGGCAGGATGGGAGGCTCCTGCTTGGCTGGACTGGTGTTTCCCACTTGGTGTGCTGGGGGCACTGGTCCTCTTGGCACTCACGTTCTTTGATGCGAGGAATGCCATGCCCTGGGCCACCTGGCTGGAGAACTGTAGCAGGTCAGAGAGATTGAGGGGACGGAGATCCTCCCTGGCTTCTTCTTCTTCCTCCGAGCTTCTCCCTGAAATTCAAAGCAGAGATTCAGACTTGCTGCAAAGCTAGCGAGCAATGCAAACTGTGGCATGCTGTGGTTCCCAGAGCTAAACCAGACAGGATGGCCAAAAGAGAGAAATCACGAAATCACAGAAATGAGCCTTTGACTCACCCCTGATTTGCGCAGAATCTGATGCTGCTGAAGATGATGATGATGACACAGGCCTCATTTCAACATATGTTTCCAAACCCTGGCTTGAGAAGCCACTGTCACTGAGTGAGAAGCAACAGAGAGGGGGGCAGGCTGTTAGAACCCTCCAGCAGTACCTTCTACCCTGCTCCATATCCACCAAGAGGAGAAACCACATCCCTGCCTGCAGAAGGTGACTTAAGGGTTTAAGGGCAAAGGCAAAGGTAATGTTGAAGCTGATTCAGGTGGGGGACCTGGGCCTCCTGTGTTATGGGGCTCCAAGTACTGCTCCCCTTTTTTTAAGTTCTTGGCTGATGGGGAGCAGTCAGCTTCATCCTACAAAACCCACGTGCCCAAGGTGTTTAGTGCAGGAAGCCAAAAAGTTTTGGTTCTGAATTGTGGAAGGACAGACTGGGCTGAAACCTGGGTTTATTGGGGGATATTCAACGACTGTTGTCAAAGTCTGAAAAACTTGGAACTATAACCAGCTCCAAACACATGCAACCCCAGTGGTTTTTACATCCTGGTATCCTGCCAGTCCCCAGACCTTTGATCTTGATCTCTCCCCAGCACAGTGCTCCACACACCTCTCCCAATGGGTACCCAGGCCCAGCATTGCTCAGCCCTGCAGCCACCCGAGCTCTGCTCCTACCTGCGGATGTATTTTTTCTCTAGCTCAATGTTTTTGTAATCAGCAGCACTGTCTAAAGAGGTGTCCAGGGCAGAATCCTGGAGAATTATGGATTCAGCCTTCTTCCGCAGGAAATTCAGCAGGTCTCCATAGCGACAGTACTCGGTGATGACAAGGATTGGGCCTGGCAGAGCAGCAGAAAGGGTTCATTAAGGAGTGATGTTACTGTGACCTGTCCTGAGGATTGCTTTCCCTGGGAGGGCAGCAGAATCCACACAGCTCATCAGCTCATGTGCCTCAGAGGAGGGCCCACGGCAGGGGTCTGTGGGGGCAGCAGGGCTGGGGGATCCTACCTCCACAGGTACATGCCCCCAGCAGGTTAACAATGTTCTCGTGGTGTCCCAAGTGACTCATGATCTTCAGCTCAGACATGAGAGCCTCCTGCTCATCTGTGTCTGCTGATGCTGCGAGGTGAGAGAAGCACTGTGTGAAGGAGTGAGGGAGGGACAAGGAGGAGATTAAGGGACAGGACAAAAAAAGGTGTTGACAGAGTTATGGAACAAAAGGAGGAGACACAGAGTGAAAACTGTGTCCTCTAACTGTGCCTCTGGCTTCCCCTGTCCACAAAAATGACAGTAATGTGATTCCAGCACCTGGTACTTGGCATAGAAACATCTTTAAAAAGTAGCTGTGGCAGCCTGGGAACACCAACATGTGGTGAACACACATTACATCCTGCCCAGATGGAGGATTTCAGCCCTTGCATGTTGCTCTGTGCTTACACTTTAGCATCTTCACAGCCACTTTGAGCACCGAATCTTCTTTGCCCAGCCCAAAAGCTGTGGCTTCTACCACTTTTCCAAAGGCTCCTGCTCCAAGAGTTTTTCCTGCAGAGAGAAAAAAAAGTACTTTTAAGACATTTTATAGAAAAAGATTGAGCAGCTGCCCTACATGCAGCCTTGAGGATGGGGGTTCCTGCTGGGCTCACACAAGGTGACACATCCTTTAGTCAGGAGCTGGCAAATGTCTGTGGGGAGCTCTACTGTGAGCAAAGATGGTGTGAAAGAGGCCATCTCCAAACTTTGCCTCACCAGCTCTGTGCCTTAGGAATGACCCCACATGCGAGAGGAGGGACATGACCCCTGCAGCCTTCCTTGGAGCAAAGGAGGAGGGAGGGAGCCTACACCCTCCCGCTCGCCACCCTGTGTGGAAAGGGGCAGCAAGGCCTGGTTTAGGATGCTGCTGGAATGTCTGGATGCAGTTTTGGATATTGCCCAGAGCTTTGGCTCTGACTCTTGGAGCATTTCAGCTCTGTGATGAGCTTCATGCCACCAGGCAAGCAGTGGGGAAGGTTTCTTACCAAACTGGAGGTTATTCCTGGGAAACTCCCATTTCTCATTGTATGGCAGCTGAGTGGGATCGATAAAGATGTAGTTATTCCCTTCACAGGCCTCAATGATCTTCCACCGCACCTGGTACTTGGGTTTCTGTAAGGAAGAGACTCCAGTAATTCAGTGTTCCCCAAGGTGGGAGGGTTCCCCAGCCCCAGCTCACTCAAGCTCACTCTGCAGGCACAGAGGGAAGATACAGATTTCAGCCCATCAAATATCTTTCGAATCTGGACTGAGTGAGAGAGGCTTTTTCTGGACAGCCTGGTCTCTTTGCAGTTATGAAGTCCCCCAAAGTGGGGGGACTATGACTGAGGGAAGCTCTCTTGCCACTGGAAGCAGCCTGTTGCCATCATTTGGGATGGCAGAGCTGGGAGATCCAGCACGTCCCACCAGAGCAGAGGCTGCCAGTGCCCAGCTGGTGCTGGAGGGAGATGTCCCCACTGTGCCTCCTTCCTCGGTCCCCTGGCTGCTGAGCACAGCAGAACAGTGGAGCTGGCCCAGCCCCACTTCCCTTGCAGGGGTAAAATAAAAAAGGAGAAAGAGAAGTAAGAATTTCTCTTTTCCAAGAATGTCATGGCAGAAGTAACCAGGCAAGGCAGAGAAGCAGAGGCAGAGTGCTGGAGTCCTTGAGCAGAGAAGGCTGGTACTTGTTTGGGATAGGTAACCATGTTATTTATAGCTATGTCCTGCTTCTCTGGGGCTTGCAAGCCCTTCCAAAAAGCTATTTTTTTCAGATTTGTGCTTACACATCGATCCATCTTTCTCTGTCTCTCGACCACTGTCGAAAGGCAGCTCTGCCTGCTGAGCTGTAGGTGCTTGTCTGAGAGAGGGCTCTGATGGATCTTCTGACAACCAGCACCAGAACTTTGCTGCAAAATTTTCAGCCTTGATAGGCTGTCAAAGGAAAGGTGCCGAAAGGGAGAGATGAAAACCAGGAGATTTTCACCCACTGATGAAGCAGAGGTGGCTACTGATTGGTTCAGTTTGTGGAAAAAACAGAGGATTCCAAATGCTGGAAATGAGCCTTGCAGAGAAAATGGGGCAAGTTCTTATATAAAAATAGTGACCAAGTCTTCCTGGAAACAAACTTCTAACATCATCCTGTTTCCCCATAAAAACAGTTTATTATAAAGCAGAGAGGAGAATAAAAAGTAGATGCAAACTGCAAACCACTTCTTTTTTCTCCCTTAAGTCAGTCCATGGATTCATGGGGACCAGAGCAAAACCAGCTGCAACTGACAGCACAGAGTGAGCACCTTTGTCTGACACCAAACAATAACCACACTGACCTCTGGGCTACAAGACTGAAGGACCAGGGCAGGAGAGATATTAGTACACTGGGTTGGGTGCACGAGCTTTGCCCTGCAGCAGGAAAGTCCAGGGGGAAGCTGGGAGGCAGGGGAGGTGAAAGGGGCAGCTTGCCTGGTACCTCCAAGCTGAATGGTCCCTGCCCTGGCTGCCAGCAGAGGCTGTGTGGCCTCTGAGCCCGGGCAGCCCTTGCAGCCCTTGCAACAGGGAACCTGACCTGGTTGTACTTGTAGAGCAGGAAGAGGAGTAGGAGGAGCAGCAGCACCACTGCGCCTATGCAGGTGGACAGAACAGGGCTGAAGAGCTTGTTTGGAAGGGCCATGACACTCCCTGGAAGAGAGAAAAAAGGAGAATGAGTAAACACTCTTATTTCAATCCCAACTCTGGGAGCATTTTGCCCAGCTATTCACTTCAGCTTCCCCTATATGCAGCACTGCCCTCAGGACACCCTTTTGGGAGCTGCTGGGAGCTGAGGGAAGTTCTTGATGCCAAACTCTAGGCTGCAATGGGTCCCCTCATGCACCCCAATTTCCACACAAACAGCACCAGGTGCAGCTCAGACAGACTGGGGATCAAGATCTGTGTGCAGCAAGAACAGCCCCACCAAAAGATGCAGCCCCTGTATTTTGGTGGGCTGAGAAACTGCTGGATGCACCATGCCCTGGAGCTGAGTCCTGCAGTTATGAGATGTTCATGGTATGGCTCAGCCTTTGGCTCCAGGCTACAACCCAGCCAGAAATTCCCACATGGCTCTTAGGACTGGCAAATGCCAAAGCCTCACACCTGTGGGGATAAAGGGCTTGTGGAATCTGTTCCAGCTCTCTTGCAAGACAGTGGGGATATAAATATAGGACATACTCTCACAGTCCCCAGATTCTCCCCCACTCTGCCAAGCTGATGGTTTGTATCTTACTGGTGATGGTGAGTGAGTGAAACATGTCAGAGGTGTTCCCTTCCCTGTTAATGGCCACGCAGCAGAAGGTGAAATTGTCACCCAGCTCCTGGAAGAGGATGGTGCTCTCCACCTCCACCTCTTGGAAGGGCAACATATTGACCACCTGGGGTCTGGAGTCATTCCGTATCAATCTGTAGTCCTCACTGTACCTGCAGGGATGGCAAGAGGAGACAATGAGTGCTCCTCTGCAGCACAGCAGCTCACAGCTCAGAGGGCGCCTGTGTCAGACTAGAGAGGAGACACGGGGAATTAGGGTTGCAGCTCTGTGAGGTGTGTTACTCTCTGCCCAGTTAAAGACCTCTCCCTGAACTCCACAGCCCTGCACAGACAGAGCCCTGACTGCCTTTATGTGGCTCAGCAGCATTCTGCCACCAGTGCCTTCAGTGGGGCTGGTCCTGAGACACAACAGCCCTGTCCAGGCAGCTGCAGTTGCTTCCCATGACTCTGTAGCTCAGTAAACCTGTGCTCTGCAGAGCCTCAGACCTGTGGAGGTCCCAGAAAGATGACTGGGCCAACCAGGATGTACCTCTACAGCAACATAAATCAGGGCATTTCTCCAAGGGATCCACATGTTCCTCGGAAAAGCATGGGGAGAGCATCAATCACAGGTGGACAATCTCTTCAAGCTCAGGACTTTAGGAATAGAATGTGCCCCCTCTTCTCAGGCAGACCCCAAGAACCTCTTTTTTCCAGCAGAGCAACATCCCTGTTGCTGTTACTGGACAGGCTCTGCTGTGTGGCCTGCCCAGGAGCCCAGTGATGCTGCTCAGTGAATGCCAGCATGGCAAGGGCAGGGGCACAGCCTGGAGGTGCTCAGCCCCCAGGCAGTTCCTACCTGTCCGAGTGAACGGGGCACTGGTACCACTCGATGCGCGGGGCAGGGTACCCGATGGCCGTGCACTGAAGGATGCTGGAGTCATTGGCTGGCACCTTGATTTTGCAGACCCTTGGAGAAGCTGTTGGGGAAGTCACATAAACAGTGACCAGAGGAAGAGCACATCCCCCATGCTCTGGTTTACTTTCCATGCGTGCAACAATAAACCAGAAGGAACCCCTGTGCTACACACAGGCAGGTTTGGGCTGGGTCTGTGTGTCTGTGGGTGCTGAGCTGGAAACGGCATGGTACCCAAATCAACTTTTTTCCCCAGCTGTGAGGCAGCCCCAGAGGCAAGCAGGGTGAAAGGATGGGCAAGCACTTACATTTCAGAGAGATACGGAAGGTAACTGACTCGTTGGTCACATTGTTGAGGGCATGAAATGTGTAGAACCCTTCCTCTCCTTCCTTCAGGCGGTTCAGGAAGAGTGTGTTGTTGTACCTGCTCACAGAGAGAAACACCGTGAGCAACACACAAGCCTTACTCAGTGAGATGCTGCTGCTTCCTGTGCTCTGGAGCAGTGAACACTTCCAGCACTAATCCTAGCCCACCAGGGAGCCTGCTAGTTGCTTCTTCAGGGGAAGCAGGGAGGGGCTGATCTTCCTTAGAGGAAATACCTTTTGCCACCAAGTGCACTTCAGCACTTCTGAAAGGCTACAGGTGGGTGAATGCTCAGAAATTATCTAACATGTAAATCATTGCCTTTCCAGTATCAGGGGATGCTGGTCCTCCTGCCTTTGACAGAATGAGCTACTCCATGAAGATGTGCTCCCTAGCACCCACTCCCCTCTGCCCCCAGCCCATTTCTCAGCCCGCAGTGCAAGAAAGGGTTCACCCTAAAGCCATAACTTTTGCCAAGTGGCGCAGTTCCTCTTGTGGATTGTTTTTTGTTTGTAAGAAAATGAAAGGGGAATTGCCAAACACCCCAACAAATGGAATGCTTTTCTTTCAGTCTCCTCTTGGTCTCGTTGGCTGGAGGCTTTGGAAGAGCAGACTTGTGCCCTCTGTTAGATCATATTCACATAACAATGTTTGTGACTTCTCTTGGCACGGGGCTCTCAGTGCCTCTCAGTGCACACTCTGTCAACCTCAGAGCAGGGGACAGGTCCAAGGAGCAGTGAGGGAATTGAGGTTTTTTGTACTGTTCATCCACTCCTGCAATTTCTTCTGGCAAGGAGAGTGCAGACTTGAACAACCAGATCACAAACATGATATTGACTTCCACAAGGCTGTCTAAAGAGAAGGCTGCCAAGTTAGAGAAGGGTGGTGTCCTCCTTGATCTGATCATACTGTGGTTTGCTAATAACACTGGAAAGAGAAGACGGAAATGCAGAACAGTTTCCCTCTTTAAAACCAGAGAGTTTTCTGTAGAATGGGGCCTGCCTGTCTCAAAGAAAGCTCTCTTGGAAACACACCATAGCCAGTATAGAAGACAAAGAGCACGTACCAGTTGTTTCCAGAGATCATTTGGCCCTTGAATATGGTGGATTTAGAGTTCTTCAAGGGATTTGTGTGTTCCCAGACCCACTGGAGAAGTTTTGGGTAAGCCTTAATGTGGACCTGCAGCTCCAAACTCTCTCCCAGAGCAACCTCCTGGCTAGTGGCTTGCCCTGGGATCAGGTGCACGTAACCTCTCTCTGCAGGATGGAGGAGAGCATGACGGTCAGCAGGCATGTCCAGAGACCTGGAATAGCTTATACCAGCTCCATGAAGGGATCATTATTGGAAAGAGCAGCCTCATCTGGGAGACTGTAGGAGGGAATGAAACATTACACAGGTATGTTGCCAAAGGAATACTTTAAAATTACTTCTTTGTCATGGCACTTTGGATTACACTGCCTGAGGAGAGCTAGAAAATCTTAGTGAAGTCTCACGGGGAAAGAAGTTTTACATGCTGTATCCTAAGAAGTGATGAGGCTAAAACTCTTATTTGTTCATAAAAGACAGTTATGCTTTAGCTAAAATCCTGGCTTCTCAGTTGGAAACAACTCAGACTGAGTCTTCTTTCTGGGCTGTGGTATGCAGCAGCTTTGGATCATCAGCAAACTCCAGCCTGTGAGCTGTGAGGATGAATTTTCCATCCTGAGATACAAACAAGTGTGTAATAGACCTGAATCCCCTTATATGGATCTGTGACTGGAAGAGACAAAGATCCATATTTCGCTCATGTGGCTTGCCCTTCCTTCTAAAACATGTATTCTGGCCCCTCAAGATACAAAGGGAAAACCAGTTCCTTTTCTAGCAGCTCCATAGTTCCCATGTGAGCCCTCAGGCACAAGTGAGAATTATGTTTTCAACAACAAATCTAGGAAGAAAATGGAGGCAGGAGCAGCAAATACTCAAGGCTACACATGATTCAACCTTCCTGGTCTTTTGGGGAAGCACTCACCTACTACCTGAAGCATTGTTGAGGCATTCCTGAATCCTACTGAATTGTTGGCTATACAGACGTATTTCCCACTGTCTTCCATGGTCACGGCCGCAACGGACAGGGTGTCATTGACGACGTAATTATCATTTTCAAAGTCAAGCTTTTTAGTTCTCATGACCTGTCAGGCAGAGAGGGAACAGCACACATTGAAAGGGCAGAGCAAACACACCTCTCCTGCTCTGGGCTAGAGAACTCATCACTGAGAGCAACCTGTGTGGAGACCCAGAGACATATTAAAGTATCCAGGGCAGATATTCCACAGCAGTGAGGTTACAGCTATTGTCAGCCTTCTGACTGCAACTTGGCCTCACACTGTGTGATCCAAACGTACCTTGTGTGTTGTTTCAACTCCTTAATAAAGGCAGCAGTTATAATATGGACTTCTAGCAAACCTCATCTAACTATCTAGCAGTTAAAAGTCAGCATCACAGAGATTTTGAAATGTAGTCCTTTTCTTCACACATATCTTTTCTCTGGAGAGCTCTATCCTGAAAATATTTCCTGCTTTATAAGTCCTGGCAGGGCTGGGTGGAGAAATGTTGCTTTAATAGGTACTGTGGCTCTTGTCCAATAAACTCAGGTGAAACAACATACTCTCCTCTCTCGCAGCACAATTCTGACAATAGGCTGGTGTTTCTTAATCCTGTGTCATCCCAAAGAAAGGATATTCAAATTTCTACAGCTTGAACAGCTCTTTGGTTGGGTAGTTCAAGGCTTTGCTGTGGGTCTGGGCAGTTCTTACCACCCTGTGTCCCCCAGTTTCCAGGAAAGCCCCACACCCCAACTTACTGTTTTTGCTGCTGTCACCCATCTGATGTCATACTTGTGGGAAGGAGCAATCACTCTGCAGGTGACTTTGAAAGGTTCGCCCACGATTCGCACATGGTCTGCAGGGTCCATCATCACTGACACAGGTTTCTTCAGTACTGCACAAAGGCAAGCAGGCAAAGATCCAGTGTCAGCTCGTCCAGTGATTCCACGTGCTTTGGAGACTCCCCAGGACCTGGCTACCTTGGGTGGTGAAACTCGGGCACAGGTTGCCCAGAGAAGTTGCGGATGCTCCATCCTGAAGTGTTCAAGGCCAGGTTAGGTGGGGCCTGAGCAAGCTGATGTAGCAGGTAGCATCCCTGCCTGTGGCAGTGAGTTTGGAACTAGATGAATTTCAAGGTCTCTTCCCACCCAAACTATTCTATGACTCTATTCTATGATTCTACCTCCTCCTTTCCATCCTCTTTAGCCTCTTTACCCCCTTTTTCCCCTTCCCTAGTGATCACCACTCCCTTTTGAGCATGTGTCTGTGGGAAGCAGTACAGGAGGGGAGAACACAGCAGTCAGGACTGTGGGTTGAAAGGGAAGGAGAAGCTTCTGCCATAATTACAGATGGAGCATCGGGGCCCGAGGACTTGCAGAACATTGGGGACATTGGTGGACATTTTTCTCTGGTCTGTGACAGTGCCTGCAAAGATTTGAAGACTGCTGAACCCATGGATACCCATCTGAAGGAAGCAACTAGCCAGAGGCTGATGGAATTTGGCCTTCATTAAATAACCTTTAGAAACTGCAGGTTCAGAAGGTCTTTCCTGCCACTGGCAAGGAGCTTTTCCTTAACTATCTACTGTGGCCAGCTTAGCTATTTGTGGCCCTTAGGACAGCGACAACCCCAGTTCTTTACCTTCTTCCATAACCAGTCTTATTCTTGACGAATTCTTTATTTTTCCATTTATCTGTGCTTGGCATCGGTAATAACCTTTATGCTTGCTTTGCACATTGTACAGTCTCACTCCTTTCTCAGCGCTGAAGGAGTAGTTGGTCCCAGGTGGGAGAGGAGAGGCGTCATCCATTATCAGAGTCACGTTGGATCCGTACTCGGGGGCCGTGATGAGACAGGGGAGATCAACATTCCCACCTTCGGTCCCCCCGACCCGGAAATTCGGGGTGTACCACACGTTATTGGGATCTGCAGAGGAGACAGGATAGGCTTGTGAAAGGGGTCAGAAAATGCACTGGAGCTGAGAAACACATTCCAGCAAAGGCAGGACTCCAGCATTGCTGCCCGGTGGGAGTTCGATGCTGGGGCAGCCCTGCTCAGCGCCTGCCTGACTCAGCCTCCAAACACTCACATGACAAACCCAGTTCCAGCTAAGACATTCGAGGGGATGTGTTGGTTTAACACAGCAACCAGCTCACAAATGTCCATGGATAAGAGAGGCTGAGAAGTATGCACATGTCTAATTAAACTTTTCACCATGGTGCTAGTTTTACTTATGAGACCTCCAGCTTCCCTGCTCTGGTACAAGGGAAGGGGTGAAGTCAAGTGGTAGAGCTACCACGGCAAAGCTTCTTCTGGGATAAAAGAATATTTGGGGTTCAGGTCATGTTGTGAGGATGTAATTCATGTGACTCTCTCCCTTATCGAGGTACTGGCAACACAGTTCTCTGATTTGCAAATCTCACTGCTCATTACAGCACTGAACAGACTCATATCCCTGGTTTTTCAGGAAGGGAAGCCACAGTGGAAGGAGGGAGAGATCCAGGAGAGATCCACATATACATGAGATGTAGCTCTGTACCTTACCCCAGTGCTTTAGCCATGGGCCCCATTTTATGTGGACTCACACGGCTGTGGGTGAGGCACTGCCCCACCAGGAGCCTGCAGTGCTCCCCAAGCACACACGCAAGCACAGCACAGCTGAAAGGACCTGTGCAGGGGCCGTGCCCCCCGGGAGGAGGCTGCTCTGCCAGTGGATGTGGGAAGAGAGAAGCGGGGTTACCTCGCACAAACACGTGGATGGCTGCAATGCCCTTGTCACTGCTGTTGACATAACCACAGCTGTAGGTGCCTGTATTCCTGTAAGTGGCCTTGGGGATACTGAGCGTGCTGATGGTGTGGTTACTGAGCGTATTCTTTTTGCTACTCCATGCAACTTCAGACTCTCCTGAGCAGTGCAAGAGGACTGGATCACCCGTGTTGACAACCAGAGAAGGGAGGTCAGGGCTGATCACTGGAGATGCTGAGCCTGAAAGGGAAAGAGAGAGTGAGAAGGCAAAAATGATCCCTAAAGATTCTCTGTTGGAGTTCACACTCCTGAGAACGGAGTAGCTCAGCATCAGGGTAAGGCTGAGCTTGGGATTCAGACTGGCTTTTTGTCTCACATCACTCCACCCATTCTCTGTCCCACCAGACTCATATGGTCTGATACTCCAAGGAATGAGTTTCAGGGAAGAAACACCACCCTCCACACTTCCCTCTTCCCTGCCATTTGAACATTTAGAGCACTGGGACAGGAAAAACAATCATCTGGAGCTGATTAGGGCAAATGCCAGCTTAGAAATTGTTCCTGCTGATTTTTGCCTCTTCTTACAATAGTTTTCCTTTTGTGGCAGAGCTGGAGCTGCTCTATGAACTGGCTTAGCCCATGGCACCGTTTGGTGGAGTTTAAGCCAAGCTTGGTGGATGGGGCTCTCTGTTGCATTGGCGCTGGGATGAGCTAGAACAGACCTGGAAAGCTCCTGCAGAGCAGGAGGTCAGTGCATATCCTTCGGGAAGACTGGCGTTTTGTTGCCAAGCACTGGGTTTTGAAGGACACCTCCTCATGTGTATCATGGAGCCACACACTGCATTCTCCTGGCAGACACCACCAAAACATCACGAAGTGAGTCAGCATTATTATTTCCATTTGGGAGAGGAAACTGAGGCATGGAAAAGCTGAACAGCTGATGAAAGCCCATAGCTGCAGTTCACACAGCACATCAGTCCTGCAGACACAGGTATCACAACCAGCAGGAGTTCTGATGCATCTCTACTTTGAAGATGCCTCCTCTGCTGGCTGAATAAAGGGGAACCAGGGTCCTACTCCAGCCTTGGTGTCAGAGGGAAATATTTTTTCCCCCGTTTTGCCCTGTCAGCGAGTTCTTTGAGTCACCACCTATATTTAGGGTGGGGGGAAGTGCAAAATGAATCAGTGCTGCGTGGTTGGGGAAGAAGTGGTACAGCCACCCCACGCCAGGCCCTCAGGGAGGACAGGAAACACATTGCAAATGGCTATCTGTGCTTGGGGGGCTCTGCACCCCCCTCCAGGCCCTATCCAGGGCTATTCTCCCACTTCTGCTTTCCTTCCCAGTCGCTAACCCGTCCTCACATCTTAAAGGGACACACACCTTCATTCAAATAATACTGAGCACAAAGGGAGCTGTGCAGTTTGTCAGTTCATTGCTCTGCAGGCAGTGATCCTCCTGCCATGGGCACTGTCCCTGCAGCAGCCAGCAGAGCACACCTTCACCGTCATCCACCCCTGATCACAGCTCTTTTGGGGAGGAAGGTGATGCCCAAGGTACCACTGTGTGTCCTGTGCTACCAGCTGTGCTCAGGGCTGTGCCATCCAGAGCCCACACGTCAGAGCCCAAAGAGCAGCATTTAAGCCATCTTGGGCTGATGACTCCCTCCATGCAACAAAGGGTTGAGAATATGAGACTGAAGACCCTGGAGAGCGTGTCTGGTGTGTGACAATGACACAGTTGCCATGGGGAAGCTCAGACAAGGCCTAGATCAAACTCACTGGCCCTGTGGGGAGAAGCAGAGGACAAGGGTCTTCAGAGTGTGGAATATTTGACATTTTATCTCCCTGTTCTTGTTGGTTTGTTTTTGTTTTGGTTTTTATTTGGGGGAGGGGGTGAGTTTGGGGGGTTTTTTTGTTTGTTTGTTTGTTTGTGTTTTTGTTTGGTTTTTTTGTTTGGCTTTTTTTGGTTGTTTTTTTTTTTTTAGATATATACTTTTATCTTTCTGTGGAAAGAGGAGAAGCCTCATTTACTCCCAGAGGGGAGAAAAACATATCCCGGAATCATTTACAAAGCTACATTTTCCACATGTCTGAGGCAAAACATTCCTCCCTTTTCACTAAGCTGTGCTTTCTAGTGGGGCTTGATATTTTTGTTGCTTTAACTCTTTGCCACTGGATCCTTTCCCCTTAGCTACACTCTGCTTTGGCTATCAATCCACATCCAGGGCTTTGGCACCATTTCATGGGGAGCCAAGCTCTTTTGATTCAGACTTGTATTCAAACTTCTTCAGGGAAAGACCATCTTGTAACTTGTCCTTGGCCACAGCAGGAGGACAAGGAAAGAAAACAAAACAAACGGGAGTCATCTCATCTTTGTTGTCACCAGCTTACAGTTACTACTGAGAGGCTATGGCCAGAAAAGGCTCTGGGTAGGTGCTCTCCAGAACAGCGAGGAAAAAGCCTTCAGGCTGTCACTGGAGACTCCCATCAACAATACAACCACCACACAGGTGGGGTGAGGACAGACAAGGCAGAGACACTGAATGCAGGACAAGGCCAGGCGAAGGTCACCCAAGCACCCACTCCTTCATGTGTGCTGGGGGATGAATCAGAGCAGTGGGTCCTTTTCAGGAATGGGGAAGCAGAGCTGCAGGGGGAGGCTCTCTCCCTGCTGACCACTGCGCAATCTTGCACAAAGCCCAAGGATGTCTCCCTTCTGCTCTCCAGCAGCTTCCGCAGCACTGCCAGTAACTGCTGGCCAGAGGTTTTACCACACTTGGGTTGTGTAACCATGACCTCTCCTTACAGCTGCAGACTCTGTCCCTGCCTCTCCTATGCGAGCCAAAACATTGCTTTCCTCTGCTGAGCATTTGGTGAGGAAGGAGAACTGAAGGCTGGTAAGACAGAAGTGCCCAGGATCCTTACCACAGAAGCCAGCCACCAGGATCTTGAGTTAACCCTGGGGAATAACTAGGCTGAGGTCTGGCCCTGAGAGGGACTCATACCAGACATGAGCTCCCTTTGTCCCACCCTCAATGATAGCAAGGAAAAGTTTGATTTCTGAGGGCCCCTTCCCCAGAGTCACCTAGAGTATCTGGGGGACCAGGGATGGAGAAAAATGTGCTCATCACAGCTCTGCTGGGGGCTTCTACTTCAGAGGTTTAGATTACCCACAATAAGAAAACAAAACCCCTAGGAATACATCTCAAGATGGCCAAGAATACAGATGCAAGATGATCGGGTTTCAAACATTTCCTCTGCTTGATCCAAGCCCCTTATCCCCCCTCAGCAAGAGCCCAGATCACAACAATCACCTTGCATCAGCCCTGGGTACCCACAGAAAATGCACTTGCAATGCAAGAGGTAGGAGAGGGAAGGCAGGCTCTGTCTCCAGCTGGGGGTTGTTATTTTGTAGAACTTTGGCATGATGCAGCTTTGTGCTGCAAATGTCCAGCAGTGCTGGTATTCACACAAACGCGTGTCCTACAGCCTGACATGGCAGACAGTGCCTCATGAAGATGTCACAGCTGGTGACCTGCATTGGCCAGTGGCTCAAGGAACCTTTGGAGAGATCCTGACAGCTACTGTTATGATCTCTCACACATCTGTATTAGACCTGCCTAGTCCCTATTATCTTAAAAGAAATTAAAAACCCTGCAGCCTTCACAACCCAGTTCCCAGCACAGCAGGTCTAGAAAATTCTGCTCAACGTGTTGCAAATGTCACTTGAAGTGAAACAACAAGTGAGAGGGATGCAAATCTCCTGGGCTGAAAACACAAGCACTGCAGTGGCTCAAGAAGGATTCACTGCCTGTCTGTCACATGCTGAATGTTTTCCCCACAGGCTGCTCCCTTCCAGGGAGGGCTTCACACCACAGTCTCATTGTGCCCCCAGCCACATTTCCCTTTCAAAAGGAAAATTAAGGCGAGTGCCACACAGGACCTGAGAGGTTCCCAGCGCTTCAAAATGCAAGATTAGTAATACGGGTTTCCACCTCTTTGGTTGTAAACCTCAAAACAGGCTTAGTGACTCTTTTTTGAGGCTGGTGGGTTATCACCTCTTAGCCATCCCTGCAGCCTCAAAAACCAGGCGTGTTCAGCTTTCCCTTCTTGGCTGCCTGAGTTCTGTTTCCATCACATCCTGGCTCTACAGCCCTGCTGTGTGTGCCAGCACCACCAGAATCCAGCAATCCTCAGACACTCCAGCTGGGCATGAGGTGCTTTGGAAGGTGCCAATGCAGCTGATTTTCTGACTCCTTCACCCATAGACCAAACATCTCCAACTCCTCCTCCATTTGAGCAAAGCGTTATTTAGGAGACAGCTTCCCTCAGGACACAGTTGCTACTGAACCATTCCTTCATCTTAAACCCTGTCCAGACCCAAAGAATGGGAAGTTTCCCTCTCCCATCTCCCCACAGCCAAGGCTCTGCCTATGCTACGTGCACCTCTCCATCCTCCTTGATCTCACCTTGGCAGGGCTGCAGGCAGCCAAGAGCAAGCCAGGCACCAGAGCCAACACAGGCCAGCAGCACACCCTCTTTCCACCACTACCCTCCCTCCCTAATTGCAGCCGGCTCTGGATGACCTTCTGAAAGCTGCTACAGCCAAGTCTGCATTGAATTCCAGCGCTGGTGGCTCTTCCCTGCAGTGCCACAGAGCAGACACATTCTCCCTACCCACGCCAAGGATCCTTGAAGCTGCTCACAGCAGCGTCCACTCCATGCAGCAGCCTCCAGAAACAGGGGCCATCCCAGCCCACAGCAGCCTTTTGGGGACACATGACTGTGAGCCCAGCTTCGCCCTCCACCCCCAGGAGCTGCGTGCCTGTTAGCGCAGCTTCCGCACAGCCCTGGCCCCGCCAAGGCCACCACCCCTCCTCACCTGAGGAGGAATGCAGCACTCACACCAGGCACCCAGGAAACCCTCACCACACCCCAAAACTCCCCTGGAGTGATGTGGGGCTTTGGGAGTCAGTGTACTCACCATGCCAGAAGCCAGCTGCAGCGAGCAGCAGGAGGAGAGCAGGACCCATGTCCCCAGGGACCGTGGTGTCCCCGGCCTGGAGCCGATGCAGCTGAAGGATCCTCTCGAGCAGTGGGTGCCTCTTCTCGTGGGCACCGTCCCCAGTGCTCCCTTATCAGGAGCTTCTCCTTTCTGAGCTGACCACAAGTTAACAAATTCCCTATTTTGTTTGTTTTTGAAACAGGGGAAAAAAACCAGGCCATGCTTTGTCACGTCACCAGTGACAAACCCCGTGGCAGAGGTGGGGCCATGCGCACACCCTGCTGCAGGGTCCCCCTGCTGTTGGGGGTCCCCCTCAGGTCTCAGAGAGGAGTCCAGCCCCAGACCACTCCCCAGGGCTGGCAGGGACCACTGCACCATGCTGGGGTTTGGGATAATCCTGTTCTCTGGCTTCTGCCACTCCAATCCCCAGGGACGCTCACACACGTTCGTCTTGCGTGGGAACACAAAGTGTCCGCACACTTGAAGGCGGCGGATTCCATTTTACTTCAGCAGGACAAGTTTTACCTCAGGCCCAGTGGCTCTTGCTGGCTTTGGGAGCTGAGGACCCTCACAGAACATGGCAGACTCCCTCACAACAGGCCCACAAAGGCAATTCAGCCCGGGGCAGCTCCCAGGTGGGAAAAGATGTGTGAAGATGCCGAATTATTTTGTGTTAATCAAAAGTGTGATCCCAGGTGCAGAGAGGGGTCCTGTGGCCACAGAGGATCACCCCCAAGCCCCATGCCAGCTTCACCACCCTCCCCGCCAGGGAGAGGTGTTGGAGTCCAGCGTGCAGACCCCTTCTGGCTCCTGGCTGGGCTGGGGGACACACGGGGACCCCGGCTCTCTCCTGTCCCAGTACCTCCAAGCCTGGGGCTCACAGTGACCCTGTCACCACCAGGCAGCCCCAGGGCTAAAGCACAGACCCTTCTTCCCCTGGAGCCCGTCCCCCCAGCCATCCTGCCTTGCTGGTGGGGAGGCTGCTTGGAGCTGTTCTGTGACTGACAACCTGGCAGGCACCTTGAAGCAGCAATTAGGCAATAATTAGCAATAATTAGCTAATTAGCAGTGTTAGTAATTAATAAATTAGACACTTTGTTAACCCTCCACAGTGGCTCTTCCAAAACAGGGGTGAGGGAAGGCTTGAAGCAAACCGGCTCTCCCAGGAACACTCAAGTCAGCAGGATTAGCGGGTCCAGTCAGGCACCAGGTGCCCCTGGCTCTCTGCTCTGCCTCTGGGTAGCCTCACGCTGCAGCAGAAGTTCGGGGCTGTTCACAGCAGCTCCGGGGTGGGAAGTGACAGCCACCACCTGGCAGCGCTGGGAAGGAAGCACAGGGGGGAAGGTCCAGCTGGGGGCTCTGCCAACTGCACCAGCCGCAGCCCCAGCAGCAGGGAGGCGACAGGAACACCATGACAAACCATGGGCAGAAAGAGAAGGGATGTTCCAAAATATCTGCACAGAGGTGGCTGTTGAATCTGCACCTGCAATGCCCTGAAAGCCTCCACAGCCTGGAGGGGAATGGGCTTCTCCAAAGGGGGCAAGACAAAGTCCTGGGGCCAAGAGATGAGAGCACAGCTGACTGTGCTGGAGATGACTAAGAGTCATGGGAACGTGGACAGAGCTCTGGTTTTGGCCAGAAGGATGGCTGGAGAGCATGAGGGAGTCCAGAGAGAAGGAAAGGCAGCTTTTGGCCAAGGAACGTTTCCCCTCAGCAGTTTTTCCTGGCAGGATGCAGGGAAGAAGAACATGAATTAGAGGCAGCGTGGTGCTCTGGGGGGCTCCTGCCCAGAGCTGGGGGGCGGTCAAGCAGCTGGGCCACAAGAGATGTCTGCTTGATTATTCTTTCCTCCTTTTGAGCCAAAGGGGCTTTTTAAAGGATGTTTGTTTCCCTCCTTCTTCTTTTTAAGTCTTTTTTTTGTTTTTTTTCCAGGAACAAATGCCAGCTCAGAGAGAACTGACTCACCAATGTGAATAAGTATTAAACCAGACAGGTTTAATAGAGAGAAGGGAAACAATCTCTCAGCCCTCCTTCTTCTCGTTGAGGGGGCCCCTTGCAGAGCATCTCTGATGGCAGTGATCCCCAGGTGACAGCCTGGACACATGGGTCCCCAGCCTGCACTGGGCACACCTGGGGATGCTCACTGGGACAAACATGGGGTCCCTT
The DNA here is from genome assembly GCA_013397115.1 of Edolisoma coerulescens. Lineage (NCBI taxonomy): Eukaryota > Metazoa > Chordata > Aves > Passeriformes > Campephagidae > Edolisoma > Edolisoma coerulescens. The sequence goes on along the minus strand of VWZW01000318.1, from coordinate 336,972 downwards.
CCTCTTTTTTGTCCTTCTCTTCCTCCTGCAGGCTTCACCCCAAATCTTGTGCACGAGCAGCTCAGCCACAGGAGTGCTGCTGGAACTCACATGCCCAGGCAGCTCTGAGCACGGGGCACGGATGCTCTTGGAGGAGCTGCAGCCTTACTTTGAACCACTTGAAGCCCAGGAATGTCTGTGGAGGCCCTGATGGTTGTGAAAGATGGGATGAGACTTTCTCAGTGCCTGGTAGGCTGTAGACTGGCAGTGGAAGGGAGAATGGAGGCTGCTGAGAGCCCTGGTTGGGAGCACTGGGAGCTCAGGCTTGTTTCCCAGGCTGGGAGCCCTGTGGGACCCCAGCACTGAGCACAGCTGGCCATGGTGCCACACCTGCCTCAACAGCCCTGCAGCAGCTCGGGGACACACGTGGAACACCCGTGTCCTGGTGGTACTGAGCTGTGGTACCCCCACAGCTACAAACCCTGGCTGCAGCAGGCTGGGGTCTGTCACTGCAGTCTGAGTTTCTCTGCTTCCCTGAGCTCTTCCAGGGGGTGCCTGTCCTGTCACTGGAGAGGAGACTTGTTTCGGGGTGGGGGAAATGCCCTGCTGGGGGCCCCATGTTGGCCTGCTCATTTCCAGCCCCATGTGTCCTCTCCTGCATATCCTGAGGTGCAAAAGGTCTGCTAGGCAGGGATCAGGCAGTGGGAGCCTGCAGGGTTCAGGGCTGAGGTCTATCAATTCCCCCTCTCTGCTTCCCCCCAAGCCTTTGATGCAGCCTCTCTGGAGAAAAGGGGATTTTTCTTTTCTCCCTGCTGATTCAGCTCCTGGAGAAAAATGCCCTGACTGAGCTGTGCCAGGTGACTCAGAGCATATCTGGGGAGAATCAGCCTGAGCTGGTCAGGGCGACTGCAAACCTCCACTCCGGAAAAACGAGCAAAGGCAGGAAGCCAGGACAGGCCGTGCTGGAAAGGGGAGCCTTGCTTGGCTTGGACCTGCCTGCTGCTGCACTCCATGCCTTGGACTCTGGGGACACAGGGGGCTTGCAGGAGCTGAGGGAGGCTCGACTGTCACCAGTGGGGCCTGCATCACGTAGCCAGAAAACAAAGTCAACACTGCACGTTTGAACCTCAGTCCAAAACCCCTCTTTGCAGCAACCCTGGGCTTTCCAAGCATGTGGCTCAGAGCAGGTGCAAACATCTCTGCTCTGCAGCTTGGGGTGGATTTTGGAGGAGGAGTTAAATTTGAGCTAGAGAGAGGAGAAAACTTTGGGCAAGACTCAGGAGATGCCTGTCTCTCATGCAGCTGGGGAACCTCAGTGCCTCTAGAAAGGTGACTGGGGAAGGGTGAGGGGAGCAGAGTGACATGTGGATCTGAGGGAGTGGTGGGGTGGGGTGGGGAGCCAGGATTTTGGAGTTGCATCTTTTGAGGGTATCAGCAAATTCCTCATCCTAGAGGGAAGGGAGGAGAGCTGGATGTGAGGAGCCCTGTGTGCTGCAGTGTGGCTCCTGCTGGTGCCCTGCCCTATTGCCATCTCTAGGCCCTCCCACTGCCCTGAGCTATTAAACTATGTGGAAAAATCAGTGTTGTGGTGTCTGCCACCTCCTTCAGCCCAGCCACTGTCCAGTCTGTCATTTCTCCTGCATCCCCACCCCAATCTGAGCACAGACCCAACAATGCTCCAAGGAGTCAAGTCCTTGGCTGGGCCTGCTGGCCCAAACCCCAGGCAGTGGGGATGTGCACGGGAACAATTCCTGGTGTCCTTCCCTCTACCAGCCTGCCACATGACCCACAAGCTGCACAGTTACCAGAGAGATGGGGCAGATCCTGCCCCTTTTCCTTACCCTGTCTGTGGGCTCAGCTGCTCCTTGCAGTGCTTCTCCCTGCCTGGCTCCCAGCTTGGCTTTCACTAAGCACTGGGGTCATGCACAGCGTATTAACGTGCTTAGCCTTCACCCACCACAGGGTTAAGCTGTATTGCCAGCCCCATCTGAATGGGAGCAACCAAGAGAAGGCAAATAAAGGAAGAGATGGAACTTTGCAAAATGAAAAACACCTTTATTTTTAAACTCTTTCTTTAAAAATGTATTTGTAAAAGTTTACAGCATAAAAATAATATCTCATGGCTATAAATGTGACATAGTACAAATTCTACAAATACAACTGTAAACCTAGAAAAATGTTAACTCTTTGGTACCTTAGTCTGATCTCTGCTTTTTTTTTTTTTGCCCTCATGTTGATTTTGACAGAGAGCATGGAGATAGGTGCTGCTGCTGTTCAGAAAGGCTGCAGAGGAACAGCATGATGCCAGCAAGCCAGCACAGCAGGATGGGGACAGGGCACACTTTGGGCAAGATTTGCAGTTCTGGTACAATCAATCCATGAAGGAGGAAGGAAGAGGAGTGATGGGACACTAGAGGCCTGCAAGCACAAGCTGGCTTCCTTGCCTTCTTGCACCCCAGGCAAGAGTCATCTCTCCAAAGTGCTGCTGGAGCAGTTCCCCTGTCTTTGCCAAAGCCAACGAGATCCACCCTGGCATTTCCCAGAGACCTCAGGTCTCTGGGTGAAACATGGGAACTATGCTGGGAGCCCAGCAACCCATGTGCTGGCCCATGAAATCTTATTCTTGGCAATATCTGGCCTGCTTTGGGCAAGTCCTGCAGACACCGTGGTGCCTCCACTGTTACAGTCAGCACTGGCCACTCGGCATCCGGGCAGGGCTGGGATCTGCTGCAGGAATGACCTGTGTGGCCCTGGAGCTGCCCAGTGCTCAGGGAGGACCTGCAGCTGCCCTGGCTGCTCTCTGCCTGGGCAACCACCCGAGGCAAATGATGCCAAGACACTGCTGAGGGCCACCAAAGGGCAACTTCTGTGTTCTCCAAGTGGGAGCACAGCCAGGCTGCATCCAGGCTCCCTGGTCATCCTGGAACCTGAGCCAAGCACCGAGCCCAACCAGGGCTCTTTCTTGCACTTGTGCGTTGGAACAGGGAGTTTGCCTCCTTAGCACTCTGTGAAATCCCCTTCTCCAGACCTGCCAGCTTTGCACAGACCTTGGGCTTCCCCACAGGCAAACCCTAACTGCCCAGTGCCTTTTATTTGTGGTGCTGCCTCTCCCTCAGCCCAGAGCCCTGACTGGGAAGAAAGAGAAGAGCTGCTTCTCACTTCTGGCTGACTTCCTCTGGCTGCACATCTGCACTGCACTTCTGCCCCCATCCCCGTGGGACCCTGTCACAGCCCCCTTGGCAGGTGAACAGAGACAATTTAGTTACAAGTAAAGTCCGCTGTGCTCTAGATTTCTTAACAGGACACAAACAAACACTAAACGTGACACTCGCGCTTCAGAAAATAACACACTCAAACTGAGAAGGACAAAAGGATTAAAACCTGTGCACACATCAGTCTGAGGAACACCTTAAATGTGGAAAGAGACACCGGAGTGCTGCATTAGTTTCTGGGATACACGTATGAAATAGTGACTGGCAGTAGGATTATGCATATACTGGTTCTGATAACAATGTAACAGCTGTAGAGTAAAATATAACCTACAAATAAAAAGATATTGCACTAGAGATGGGCCCAAGCTGTGGTATGTGTTCCTTCATGGGGGGCTCAGTTTGGGTCCACCTCTAAACACAAAAACACACCCAAACAAAAATACTGATCATCAAAACAGAAAACCCAGTGGGACCAGCTCCCTTCAGAGTCCCACTGGAGAAATTATGGCTACAAAACTGAAGGGCCTAGAACAGCCAAACATTTCTCCTGGCCCTCACCTGCGAGGCCACGCAGGGGCTGGAATGTTGGCAGCAGAGAGAGAGGGAGTGTGGGGCTGGATCTGTCATTCCCAGCTCTGCCAAGTCCTCTCTTTGAGGGATGCTTAGCAAAATATGTTGGCTTTGCCCAGCTGCCAGCTCGTCCCTGGCTGAGAAGGCCTGGTCACTGCAACTTGCTAAAGGTGCTGGGAAAGGTTGAGTAAGGACAGGAAAATACCACAAAGTGCAAGACTCAGCCCTTAAAATCACAGGGCCAAGGGCAAGTATTTGGTCATGCTCCTCTGGAGCGGGGAATGGTACCATTTTGCAAAGAGTCCGGCGTACCTGCTTTAAGAAGGAATAGGGAGGTGGGGTTAGCATCCCATCAGCAGCCAGAACAGGTTTTGATGCAAAGAATAATTGCAGTAAATCTACAAATGGGACAAAATGCAACAGGCATCCAAATGTAGCTAATGCCCAGCTAATGGGACAGGATACCTGAGCTCCCCCAGCAGGGAGATCTCCCCTTTCAGGACTGTGGAAACTATTTGATAGTGGGAAATCAGTAATTTAATTAGCAATTAAATCTGTACAAGATGAAGTTTAGAACAGGATTTTTGAAATAAGTAAATGGCCAAAAGCAAAGTGAGAAGTTGTTAATTGATGGGGAAATCTTTGGGCTGGATGGAGGTAGTAGAAGTAGCTCTCGCAGATTGTTCTTGTTGCTAGAAGTATCTAATATTTTTATGAGTCAGTCCAGCCCAAAAATAACAGTTTGTTAGCAAAATTTGCTGATGACCCAATGTCTGGAACAGCAGGGTGTATCTTGGTGAGAAATGCTGGAAGTGTAGAAAGACGTAGGTGCCTAGATTGGTCAGAGGATGACTCCAAGCTCTCAGTATGTTGTGGCTGGGAAAAGGCCAATATAATCCAAAGCTACACCAGGCAAGTCCAGACCAGCACAGACCAGAACTATTAATGCCCTGTGTGAGGTGTAGGTTTGACCTCACCTGCAGTACTGGGTACTTCTGGTCACCTTTGATAGAGAAGGATGAATTAAAAATGGAGCTGGTGCAGACAGGGGCTGTTAGGATGATCTGATGTGCCATCCTATGGGCTCAAGTTGCAGTGACACAGATCCTGCCAAGCACCTTACATGTTACAAAAATCAAGCGGTCTGACCCAAAGGATCTCATAGATTACTGCTTCTCTGCAGTGAGGATTGTTTAATGAACTGTGGCCACAGGAGATGGCTCCTTCATTACAAGCAGGAGGAACAGAGGATGGAAAAACAACTGTCATTCACACTATGTTTCCTATGGATGGTGGGGAATCTGACCACATAGGCTGAAAATATCCTCTGCTGGCTGCCAATAAAAGTGCTATTTCTTATGTTCACATTCTACCAAGGACATCAGCCCACAAAACACCAACTCCTCCTTTAGCCACATAAATGGCAGGACTGGAATGGTAGGAAACTTAAAACAGAAGCTGTTTTGCTGGGGATTTCTGGCAGAAGTTTCATATTTTGAAAAAAAAAAAAATTCTCAGTGGCTCTGAGGTGGCAGAAGCCCAGCAAGATGCTGGGAGAATTTCTGATTTTGTAAACCTGCCTGTGCAGTTCCCGTAGGATGCACAGAGAGATGTGCATGAATAGGGCAATGAAGGGGTTAATGGGAGTAGGGGACATGCAGTGAACAGAGCTCCGTGTGAAGTGAAACTTGTTTCAGAGAAAAACCTGCTGTCTTCTGTGGTGTCAGACCTGTGGTTTTGGGGGTCCAGCTTTCATCTCTGCAGAGGTGGGGTTCCCAACCAATTTCCAGAGCCTGGTGTTCCTCCTGCTTTGAGTCTGCTCGTTCAAGTGCCAGCTGAGAGCACAAGAAGCCTCAGACCCATCTGTGCGAAGTGGGGAAGGAGGTGAGAAGCAGGGGGAAGGTCTGGGCCCTTTTAGCTTTCAAAGCACTCTCCAAGAGAGAGGAATCCTCCCCAATTCCTCCTGCTCTGCTTGGTTCCCTGTGACATTTCACAGCCCTGGAGGGCTGCAAGTGGCTCTGCCTGACCCCAAAAGGTGGCAGGGTGTGAGATACAGTTCAGCTGTGACCAAGGAGCTTCCCAGCCTCTCTCCCTCTCTTTCTTTGGAGCTATGCCTGGGCTGGTGTTCTGGCATCCTTATTTCTGCCCATAATCTTGCTCAGGAGGGAATGGTGAGCCCTCCCATCCTGAGAAAGGGTGTTTGGGTGAACAGTTTATCAAAGGTGAGCCTTTGCTTCCCAAAGATAAGGCACAAGGGTTCTGCAGCTGGCGTGGTTATATGATTTCCCAGCAGATGAGCTGGGTGTAGTGGCAGTAGATTAATGAATAACCATATTGCTTCCTTATACTGGCCCTGGCTAGTGGATTAATATATTTGTTCCCTTTAAATCTTCAATGGAGAATAATTAGCTTAGTGTCCACGCAGACAACACGAACAACAGTGACTGCCCTCTTTGCTTCTATAACCAAGTCATTGTGAGGGCATCTGGAGTTCCTGGCATGCCCCTGGGGCTCCTGGTGCCACGCTGGGCACAGAAGGGTGTGACAGCCTCTAGGTGGATGCAGGGCTGTGCCCCAGAGCTATGAATACCTGTAGTGCTTGTGATGCTCCATCCACCAGAGAAGAGCTGTCAAGGGAGGACAAGGGTAATTCTGTACCTCCCAGACACTGGCTGGTCTCTTCAGGACTTGACTGTGCTTGGAGGAGAATCCAATGTACTCCTGACCTCCAGCAGCTGAAGGTTGGTGTTGCAGGTTCTCTACAACCCAGCAATGGGCTCCAGGTGGATTATCTGTCCCAGTGGCATTTCACAGAACCACGGTATGGCTGGTGCTGAGACCATCAGAGAAGTGCTGGTGCAGAGCAGATGAAACTCCTTGCCATGGAGGAGGAAGAGGCTGGAGTATCATCTTAGCAATGCAGAAAGTGGCATCCCGTGGAGATCCAACCCACGTCTTCCACTTGAAAAGATGTTGGTCTGTGAGATGTCTCCCTCCTGCAGTGGTTTGATCACTGAGGAGGATGTGGCAGTGATCTAGAGGGTTTCTGGCACTGAGCCGCCTCTTTTTAAGGGGGAAGGGAATGGCAGTGGGGAAAAGTCTTCAATTCCCCACCCAGCACTGGGAGACAGGAGGGAAGGAGGAATGCTGGGACAGGAGGGGATGTCCTGATGTAGAAGCGCAAGCATGGCTCTCTGTGACATCTGGGTCAGCCCCTCAGCTGGCCTCTCCATAAGGAGATGCAAAGTCAGCCCAGCTCTGACTACAGGAAACTCTCCTCCACCTCTTGGTGTCCTGTGGTTGGCTCCTGGCAGCCTGGCTGTGGGTCGGATTCCTGCTCCTCATCCTGCCGGAGGCCCAGAGGGCTGTCACAGGATATTGTAGATGATGTGTTGGCCTCGTTCAGCATAGAGCTGAAGGAAGACAAGAGGGACAGGGAGATGAGTGTCTTGCCCCACGTCTCCTGGTAGGAGAGGATTCCCAGCAACTGAGAAGCGTGTTGAGCTCCCAGAAGCCCCACTCTACCTGAGTGGCTTCCCACAGGGGAACAGGCCGTATCAGGTGGGTCTATTCAGCCCTCAAACACAACACACTGCTGGTTGTGTTCTACAGAACATGGTTCCCTGTATGCTCTCCTCCCCGTGAGTCGAGTTGCTTGTCCTCAGCGTGCTGGCTGGTGTGCAGGGATGTGACATTGTGCCCCATCTGAGCTCATGTCCCAGCTCCTCTGATTCATCTCCATCCCTTTGGGCTCATGCAGGTCACAGCTACTCAGATGGGGTGACACTGCCCTCCTTCTCTCCCAATATATCCACCCCTAGTCTATGCCTCAGCAGAACACCCCCATTTTCTCTTGAGGTCCCTGTTTCAGATTTGGACAGCTGGGGGAAAGGACAACACCCAGAAGCAATGTTTTTACCTGGCCCGGCTGATGGAGGCCTCCTGAGGGAGGTCACAGCTTGCCTCAGGTTTGGGGTCGGGAAGAGGGATGATATAATCGTTCTCGCCCCCGTTCTGGTGCACGGCTGTGTAGAGGATGCTGCTGGCAGGGGAGCTGGCAGCAAGCCGGGCGTTGTTCAGCACAGGAATTGTGGGTCTTGTGCGGACAACAGCAGGGTGGTCACTCTTCATGAACTCTTCATCCACCTGCTGGTACCTCTGCTCTCACAGGGCAGGTTACCAAAGAAAGCGGGAGGTCTTATGAGTGGGGAGAATGCACTTGTGTTTCCTTTTCCTGCCTGCCAAGGTTTTCCTAGAGGGGCTGGCATCTTCTAGCTGGGTTCAGCTGCCCTTACTCCAACAAAGATAGGCCATGAACCTTTCCTAAGGGAGAGATCAGTGGCACAACTTCACAGCTCCAAAATACCAAACAGTTGGAGGCAGGATTTTGATCTCCTGCCAGTTCTGGTTTCCGCAGTTGCTGAGTTACCAGCTGCCTGTCTGGCGATGCCAGTTGTCTCGGCAGCGTTCCTGGGATGCCCAAACCACCTTCATTGGCTAATGCAGCCTTGGTCACAGCAAAATCCTCTGGCACTGCAGCATTAAACACTCGTCTCCAAACCCTGACTGAGGGCCCTCACCAAGGCACTGACCCTCTTCTGTCCCTCCAGCGCAGGGTCCTTTGGACATACCTTTCTGTAGCAATCCACCAGGAGGTTTCCCATAAGCACCACCAGCTGTGAGAAGGATGGCCTGATCTCAAACTTCTCCTCCCAGCACTTCTGCATGATGTTGTAGCTGTCAAGAGGGAATGGAGAGTGAGCAGGCAAGGAAAACAGAGGCGGAAACGCTTCTGCAGTGTACAGAGCACGGCCAGGGCAAACACATGTGGACAGCACTTACATTTCATCAGAGGCGTGGGTGGGTTTGGACATCCGATAGCCACGTTTGATGGCGTTGTAGAACTGTTCATTCATAGGCAGTTCAGGGTATGGAGTCCCTCCTGGGGGCACAGGGAGAGCAGGAATTAGGCTGCTGGATTGCCTGCCACCCTCCAGCCAACATGCATTTCACACCAAGGTTTTCTTGTTTACCTTTCCTGTTTCATTTCACTTCCAAATGCAACGTGAGCATGGGGAAGAAGGAGACAGGGAATGAAGTGCTACTCTGACTGGTAAGGTAGGGACTTGGGGGTTAGAAATGCATTTTTATTGTTTTTCAAGGGATCCTGCTAACATGTTATCAGAACTACAGACATCACCATGACCTCCAGGGCACTTACCTAGAGTGAATATCTCCCAAAGAAGAATCCCAAAAGACCACACATCACTCAGGGTGGTGTAGAGGTTGTTGAAGATGCTCTCTGGAGCCATCCACTTAAGGGGCAAGAAGGTCTAAGAGAGAATCAAAAATGAAACGAGAGTCAGCTGTACCCACAGAACTTGTTTCAACAGGTAAGAGCCTGTCACCCAAGTTACAGGCAAAGAAGACCCTTCAGATCTGTCTGTGAGTCCAACACATCTGTTGACATCTGCTGTCAATCAGTTCTGGGAGGCATCAGTTGCCTCTTTCTTTGTGCAGAACAGACCCAGCAGGCAGGAGGAAAGAATGGATGTGCTGTATCCATTTCCATCACAGCCTGCAGTGAGGAGTGCACAAGTGTCAGAGTGTGTGTTCTCTGATCTTCGCTCTTGAGGAGGCCACTGACTTGCACAACCTGACCAAAGACTTCTGAAGGAAGTCCAGGCTTATCTGACTTTGGAAACCTGAGACCAAGCTGGAGAGGGCTAAGGGATGGCCAGAAAAGAGCCAAAGGACACATCCAGCTTCTTCTCTGTTCTTACTCACATAGAGTAACAAAAAAACCAAAAGCCTCACTTTTTGACCAGCTTGTAGGCAGCACTGGCTGTGCTGCTCCTGGGATTTGCTTGCACAATGAATACCAAAATAATCTCCAGGAAGGATTGCAAAGGGGCTCAGTTTCATTTCCCATTTTGGACAGGAAAGCAGCTATGCCAAGGCTGGACTGAAAACCCCAACCCCTTTGCAGGAGGGTCCCCCTGTCCAAGCTCTGAGCGCCTGTTTGACGGCACACGGGAGAAAGCATGAGAGAAGTTAAGTGGTTTATAGATTAGATAGAGATTTAAGGCACCTGTCTCCATTCTCAGTCCCCCAGCCTCAGTTTCTCTGGGAATTACATGGCCTGTTTTGCTTGGGGTTGGAGATTACCAAATGCCTCAGGGCTGGAGCAGACAGGTTGTTGTTGAAATCACAGGGAAATGCTTTCTGGCAAAGCTCAATCACAGCTTTATCCTCTCCTGCCTCGAAAGATTGGAGACATCTCTCTGGAGAGTAGCTGCTTGCAAGAAGACACTTCTTCTTAACTTGTGGTCTGGTGGTTAGAGCAGAGTCCTGTGAATCTCTTCCCAGAGTGGTCAGTGAGTCACTACAGCCCTACCAAGCTGCCTAACCTTGCCCTCCTCCAGCCTGCAGCTCAGGACCACACTCAGTGCTGGCAGGATGTAGCACTGCTGCCAGTGATGGGGACAGTGTACAGGGGGTAATCCTTCGTTTTGCTGCTGCGCAGGTTCTTCTGTAAAGAGCCAGGAGATGTGGGCATGCAATTCTACTACTCCACAGTGTGCAGAGCACACAAAGTGAAGGATGGCTGGCTGTTGACATCATCTCCTGGGAGTCCTGCCCTGTCACCACCTCTGGGCACATTGATGGACAGGTGGCTCTCAGGGGGACTATGTAGGGGGTGCCAGGCCCAGAGCCCTGGGAAGAAGGAGCTTGCAAGGCTCCTGGTACTCACGCTGCCTTTGGAGATATAGTTGGAATCTCTCATGATGTCCCTCGCCAGGCCAAAGTCACAGATCTTCACCAGCTTCCCCTCACAGATGAGGACGTTCCTGGCAGCCAAGTCACGGTGCACACACTGTAGGGGGGAGACAGAGCACTGTCACTGAGAGGGGCCTTCAGACAGCCCGAGGACACAGCCCAGCTCCCGCACTGACCCATTCCTGGGGCTGCAGGGACAGGAGTCACCTCACCTCATTTCAGGTATCTCCTTCATCTCTAGGGACAATCATGGCTCGACCACTAGCAGAGCTACCACATTTTTGCTGTTTGCCTGGACTGTTTCCCCCGTGACAGCAAGAGCCATCTGGATCCAGCAGGGGGAATCTGAACAACCCAGCAGAGAGGGGACAGCCAGGGCCGGACCAAGCGAGGGGCTTGGTGGGCTGGAAGGAGGGGGTGTCTCCATCTCTGTTTGGACAATCCAACCCAGCAGCCTGAAGACATCAGAGTTACACCAGCCTGGCTTGTGCCTCCTAGTTTGCCAGCATGTTGGATGTTTTCCGTATGAGCGGCCCTGACCTTTGCTGTGGGAACACTGACCACGCACTTTTAGGGATCAGACTGTCTGGCTGGGGGCAGAGAGCCAGGAATTTCTCTCCTCATTGATGCCACTGATGCCTTCTGTTAGCCCTGCCCTGTGATGCTTCACACAATCCAGCTATATTACTACTTGTGCTGGGCTAAGCCACACCTTAGGAAATCCCAGAGCCTAGCCCTCCATGGTGGCTTTATTTCCACTAAACATGCACTTTTGGTGAGTCCTGGGGTGCTCAGAGCATGCAGTGCAATAAGGGTGTCTAGTAAGAGTAGTTGCTCTGCTGCAGAGTGCCTTGTGCTTTAGCTCCCTGTACTCAGTTTGGTCATCCCAGTAAACAGGGATGATATAATGCCACAGCTGTGCTCTACACGGCTCAGGAGGAGCACAGAGTCAGGGAATTTGAGGTCTGAAGCTCAGTGTGAGCCAGGGTTAGCTGTCACATGCAGATATAGTCATGCTGATCTCCAGGACCGTGTTTCCAAAGGGAAGTGGTCAGCAGCTCTTCAATTGCACAGCCACTTCTCCCACGAGGAGTTTGGCACGGACAGAGGGACAGTGGGAGGAAGCTGACCACAGGACATGGCAGAGAACTCGCTGTTGGCCACCACCACTGCAGCCACCACAGACCAGCCAGCATACATACGTTTTTGGAAGCCAGGAACTCCATCCCATTGGCCACCTGGAAGCTGAAGCCCACCAAGTCCATGTAGCTGAGGAGTGGAGACTCATTTATCAGTGTCACCCGGTCTGTCCTTTCAGGAGCTGGAGGGCAAGCAGAGGTGGATGTTGGTGTTACCCAGCACACGGGTGAGCCTCCCACTATTGGAAGGACACCCTGGGGAATGCTCTGCCTCCAGCAACAAAAGGGCAGAGCTGGGAGCTCTCATTGGGAGGACGTCTGCCACTGCTGCTGGACGTGTCCCAAAGTGCAAGCAGAGGCATCCACACCCAAAGTACAAGCACCTCTCCCTCCCGCTGTGGCCAGGCTGTTACCTGAGGGGGAGTAGCTGTCCAGCTCATAGGGGGTGCCATAGTTAGAGGACTCGATGTCAGCGTACTTGACTTCACCCTTCATGTCAGACATGGGCACATAGTCCAGGGAGTCGTCCTTGCTCATGTCCATGTAGCCCCCATCGCTCTCGACAGACATGGAGAGGTGGCTGTGGGGGGAAGTGAAGAGGCTGTTCAGATCCAGAGGGGAGGGGGAGACACGAGGGCTGGGGGCAATGATTTGTGAGTCTGAAATTCCTGAACCCTCAGCCCCAGCACTGAAATGTCCCACACAGCCAGGAAAGAAGCCCTGCATCATGGATGCAGAAATGTGCAAACTGCATAGTGCTTAGAAAGATCTCAGCTGCCTTCAGGCAGAAAGGGCAGGGGAGAGCTGTAACACTGCTCTATTTTTCTATTGTTTTGGTGTTTTGGAAGGAAATGCTGCTTTCTAGCTTCCCATGGGACCATTTCTTTGTGCTGCCATGCCTGCATTCCTTACAGCTGGCAACCAGATGAAGGACCATTTCCATTTCCTTGTGGCACCTCTTGTGCAATTGCCCTCCTTCTAGCACTTCTCCCTTAGGCTTGGTAGCAACTCAACCTGCCCTGGAAATGCACAGCTGAGGTCTCCAGTGTTAAGACATGCTGAAAAACCCTGTGTCTCTGTACTCAGTGCATGGCTATGGTTATGCCAATAATGCTAACGATGCCAGGAAATATTCCCAACTGGCATGGAGCTGCTGGCATGTGTGCTAGCAAACTCAGACTCCGGGACACACAGTTTGCTAACTCCTTGCTGTCAGGAGCTGCTTGGAGGTCTCTGGTTGGCACATGGGCTGGTCTAACAAGGTAACAGAGCAGCCATCTGTGTCCCAGTGCTGGGCCAGCGTTTATTTCACTGCTCTGGAGAAATGCAGGATCCTTCTCGGCAGTACCAGCCTCCCTCCCTGATGGGGCTAGGATGGGGCAGGCACCAGGGAGGAGGAGAGAGCTGCTTTCCTGGTACCTGTGCACATGGTCCTCCTTGGGGGTGTTCCCGTAGAGCTCTGCCTCTCGCCGTGCCTTCTCTCCGTAGGACTGCAGGAAGGTGTGCTTGTTGCGGTGCAGGTAATCCACCAGGTCCCCGTAGCGGCAGTACTCGGTGATGATGTAGATGGGTCCTGGTGGGACAGAACACCTGCGTCAGCCCTGCCTTGGCCACTGTGCCCGTGAATTTCATCCCACAAGGATGTTACCAGACTGCAGGATGTCTAGGCAGGGCCAAAGGGAAAAGCCACCTTTCTGGTACTGAGCATTTTTTGGCATTTGAAATTTGTGTTTGTGCAGGGAGGTGGGGGTGGATCATGGGCCTTCCCAGTTTCAGTCAGGTTGGAAGAAAGGTGTTCAGAGTCCCACAAGGCTTTCTTAGGAGAAGGCTGAATCATTTGGAACCAGAAAACAGGAATTATTCTAAGGACAGCTGTCCTCCTAAGCACAGCCCAGGGAAGCAGAGAGAGGAGATGGGGTTCTCAGGGCTCATCTACCTCCTTTGGTGCAGGCCCCCAGCAAGTTGACAATGTTGAGGTGAGGTCCCAGGTGGCTCATGATCTTCAGCTCGGACATGAGGGCTTGCTTCTCACTGCTGCGGGCTGTGGCTGTTGGGGAGAGCCAGTGTGAGCGGCAGGGCAAGGAGGGGAGAGCGTGGCACTGATCGGTCTTGTGGCTTTAGGGTGGGGAAAGGGGGACAACTCACACTTGAGCATTTTGACCGCCACTTTCATGGTGGACTGTGAATGGCTCAGGCCGTGGGCTGTTGCCTCCACCACACGACCGAAGGCACCAGAGCCGAGAGTGCGTCCTGCAAAGAAACAGAAAGGAGGCAGAGTTGGCAATGTGCTAGAGGAGACGTGAGGAGAGGAGCCTGGAAAAGACAAGTTGCCTTCCTGAAACCACACCAGCCTTGTGAAACCAAACCAGTCATCCTGGTGGGCATGGACATGGTCATGAGCTATGATGTTTGGGGTTGGGGCTGGTTTCCAGAACTGCCAGCTACAAGGTGGGATAGCCAGGAATAACACAGTGCTTAATGCCAAAGCAGGCAGCTGGCCTCCCACCATGGTCCCAGATGATCCCCCTGTTCCAAGACCACATAGATTCTTCAGGGATCTCTGTGTCTATTCTGGGTTGGTCTCTTTGGAGATCTCAACCCAAAACTTATCATCCCCAGACAGCCAGGATCCCAGGGATCCATGAGTGGGACCTGCAGAGCCTTTACCTAACACCAGCTTGTCCCTGGGCACCTCCCAGGTGGAGTCGTAGGGGAGCTGCATGGGATCCACATAGATGTACTCGTGCCCATCGGAGCTGACTGACTCAATCACCTTCCAGCGGATTTCATAACGAGGTTTCTGGAAAAGGGAGCAAAGGGAAGAGACACCTGAGAGGCTGGGAGTCAGAGAGGGCATGGGGAATGCATGTGGACTTTGTTAGGGAGCCTTTGGTCCCTACAGCCATTGTCTCATTCCCCATCTCCCCCAGAGATGCCAGGGGCATGCAGGAACTGATGGAGGCCCATAGATCCTGACACAGCTGGGACACATCAGGCCCAGCCACCCTAACCCTGGGGTACCACTGTGTCAGCCTGGGAACACTCTCCTCTTTTACCTTCTGCCACAGGACAATCAGGATGATCAGGGAGATCACAGTGAGGACCAGCAAGGCCAGGATGACAGAGATGATGACCACCTTGAAGGGCAAGGCTACAAAGATAACAGGGACAGAAGTCAGACTCCTCCACCCCCTGCATGGCCTGAGCACCCAGGGAAAGGAGGTGAGAGCAGTGCAAAAGGGTCCCCACACACTCCTCCCCGGACACTGACCCTGAGCTGTTCTCTGGCTAGGGACAGTCTTGTCCTGGGCAGACTTTCCCAGCACTTGCAGGGCCAGTCCCCCAGGGATGAGAGGGTGATGGGTTGTTCCTGCCTGCTGAAGGGTCTGCTGCCTCGGGAGAGGTTTGGCCATGGGAGTGCATAAAGATAAAAAGGGGCTGCTTTGCTTGGGGGAGAGCTGGCAGCTCGGGCCTGGGCTTAGACCAGCCTTCCTCATATTTGGGGTGCTCAGCACGTGGATGTTCAAGTCCATGGCACCATCTAGTGACCCAGGGGCTAATAACAAGACACTGGGGACCTGCTCAGGCACTCGTCTTGTCTCCCTGGAGACATGACCCTGCCAGTAGTAGGACATTGGCCATTGGACATAAGGGCTCCACACTCCAACTGGAACAATCTTTTCTGTTCAACCCAAAGGAAG
This sequence comes from Edolisoma coerulescens, assembly GCA_013397115.1. Taxonomy (NCBI): domain Eukaryota; kingdom Metazoa; phylum Chordata; class Aves; order Passeriformes; family Campephagidae; genus Edolisoma; species Edolisoma coerulescens. Next base: position 321,591 of record VWZW01000318.1, on the reverse strand, counting down.
CTTCATTTGGGGCAGAAGCACCCAGGTTTCCAGGCTGGAGACACAGAAAAGTCTATCTCCCCACTACTGGCTCAAAACTTCTCTCAGCCCTCACCGTGTGGGACCAGCGTGATGTCCTGGGAGTTGGTGCCCAGGAAGTTCTGCACGGTGCACCTGAGGAGCAGGGGCTCGTGCACCCTGTGCAGCTGCAGGGTGCTGTTGACGCGGTACAGCTGCCGCTCTGCGTGGTACGAGGCGTTGGTCTGCACGCCGATCTCGGCCGACTCGTTCCCCAGCAGCCGGGTGGGCTGTCCCTTGGTGCTGCACCTGGTCCAGGGAGGGTAGAGGAACCTGAGAGGCAGCAGGGACCACGCACCACCATGGGATGCCCAGGTGTGTGGGCCAGCAGAATACAATTAAATGACAGCCTGTTATTGTAATAAATAAAAGTCCAGCTGTTCTCGTGGCCTCCACTCACCATTTGATGTCGCTGCAAGTAGACCAGCTGATCTCAGGCTGGGGCATGCCTTCAGCAGAGCACATTACAGTCTGCTCCCCACTGCTGGCACTGCTGTTCTCCTTGAGATCCACCACTTTAGCTGGCACTGAAACCAAAAGACAGTGATGAGAATTAATCTTCCTTTCTGACTGCAGGATGGAAGGGGAACGTGATTCCTCTGGGGAATGTGATTCTCCTGTACCCCTACCATAGCCTGGGGATGAGGTAGGACTCATCACCTCAATTGTGCTTAATTTTTGAAAGGGAACAGCAAAAAGAGTAAGGTTTGAGGGGGTTATGGAGGAGATCTGCCCCCGTGTAGCTTGACTGGAGAGCACAGGTGAGCACGGGGGAAAGTCTTGGACATGAAAGCTGTACAATCATCTCTACATCTACAGCCTTGGGCCAAGCTGATGGTGTCTGTGCTGCCTCCCTGTCCCACTTGCTCTGAGGCCAAGTGTGAGATATTTCACCTGTGTTTCTTGCTTGAATGCTCTTTCTTTAGGCAAGACCACTCTGGAGCTGCAGCCAGAGAAGTAAGGGCTTCATTCTGAGGGTTCTGCAGCAAAGGATGGTGCCACCCCTTACGGCTGCTCCCGCTCTCCTCAGCCCTGTGTCTGCATGCCCATCCTCACCATTTATCTGCAGATGGAAGGAGAGCTCCTGCTCATCATCTTCATTGGAAGCCCGAATGGTGTAAAATCCTCCTTCCTCCTGCTTCACCCGCACCAGCACCAGAGCTGTCTGGTACCTGAGGGAGACAGTCCCAGAGTGATGGCTGTGGGAAGGTACCTGGGGACTGATAATGCTTGGAGACAACCAGCTCCCACCCACCTGAGGCGTGCTCGAAATCCACTCACAGAAAATCACTCCACCACCAACTGTGTCCAACCAGCAATTTGGAGATTGCTTTGTGAATTACCCCCTCCCTGCACCGTGGTGAGGAATGATGGGCCCATACCTGGTTTCTGACAGGTTCCTGCTGGTGATGGTGAACTCACTGCTGCTTTCCATGGTCAATGTCTTGTTGTTCTTCAGCCACACAATGCTGGGTTGGGGATAAGCCTCCACCTCCACCTGGATAGTGTGGCTCTTGTGGACCTCGGCGTACACCGTGCTGGGTAGGTGGGTGTGGAAGTGCACGAAGCCATGCTCTGAGAGGGCACAGGAGGAAGAGTGGGGTCAGAGATGGAAACAACCCCGTGCCCGGCCCTTTGGATAAATATGGATCTGGAACAAAATTCTCTGAACACCCAGAAGTGGGGGGGAAGCTCCAGATCCATCCCTCAAGACCTCAGGCTTGTGTCTGAGGAGAGCATGGATGCAGAGCCACACTGGAGCAGAGGAGCTCACAGGGCAGCATGGGGCTGTTATCTTGTGGAGATAATGGAGATGTGGCAGTTTCCCTCAAATTACATCAAAGAAGGTCAGATGCAGATGGAAGACAACCTGTCTTCACATCACCTTGGCACTGAACAGTGCAGAAGAGCTCTTACCCATACCCTCAAGAGTCTTAAAGGGTCACAAAAGCCATGATGGGAGATTTGGGATGTTTTGAAGCCAGGAAGTGGCAGAGGTGACATGGGATGAGGTTTAGCTCATTGCAATGGTTACTTAAGAGCAGAAGTGAGGAGGGGAGAGAGCTGGAGGCTGTGAGAGATGAGAGGGGGTCACTCTGGGACATCCTGCCTGGATGCCCACATGGTTTGCTGGCTTTGGGCGTGTGGTGAGCAACACACCAATCACTTGGATGGCGATGTCTTTCCGGTCCGTTTTCTCATGGTAGCCCTCAGAGACATTGCAGACATAGGTCCCACTGTCCTCCAGCTCTGCATTCTGGATGATGAGGATGGAGCGGATCTCATGAGTGGAACCAGGCAGGAAGTCAGTCACAGGCTCCACAGCCTTCCCTGCCTGCAAAATGGGGACAGGAGACATGGTCTGAGGAGCCAAGAACCTGTTCTGCCATTGGGCTCACAGGGAGGGGAGAGAAAGTGGTAGAGGACCCCAGTCTGGCTGCTGCAGGGACAGGGAACATGCGCCAGTCAGAGACCCCTGAGACAGACAGTCTTAATCCAAGGACATCCCCATCAAGCTTCCCTGTGTGGCAGCAGCAGCATCCCACAGCTTCTGCCATGGGATATTGTTGAGTGATTGCCATGGCACATCTGGGTGAAGGCTGGAGCTGCTGCCCAGAGCCTGTGGGCGTGGAGCACTCACCTGTTTGCGGGGATAATCCCAGTTGAAGTTGACTAGCTCGTTGCCGCTCACGGTGCACATCACGGTGATGTTTTCTCCCTGGCGCACCATGGTCTGCACCGCGCTGATGGAGACGTTCACAGATGACACTGTGGGAAAGGTGGAAGAAAGGAATGAATTATGGAGGGATAAGTGGGCACCCAGTCCATTTATCCTGGGTGGACTGGTCCAGTGGAAACTGTCTTCCCTGAGGGATGGAGCTGATTTGTAGGCAGAACCTACTCTCTAATGCAGACAGAACTAAATCCAGCCTCCAAACTGATCATCATTGAGGAGACAGGGGGAGAGCTTTGGTGTCCCCTGCCACTGGCCTGAAGAAACAGCCACAGCAGGTGCACAGGTGTGCTAAGAAAATGTCAGCTCACCCTGGATCCTGTAGACATAGAAAGTGTCTGAATCCACCTCCTGGTCATCCACGAATGTCCGGCAGAAATAGCTCTTATCCTCAAAGAAGCCTTTGAATCCCTGTTGTGGATCATATGTAGCTGGGATGGGGTTCTCCACCTTCTTCTCATAGAGGGTGACCTGCATCTGCGGGTTGGTCACACGGCAGGGGATGACAGCCTCTGTGTAGCCCGTCATGAAGATGAAGACCTCTTCAGAGGTGACTGCGGGGAGGAAAACCAAGGAGGGATCTGTGGAAGAGAGGGAACATTGGTTAGAGAAAGCTGCTTGAAGCTTAGCCAGGGCTGCTCTGTGCTCCTCCAGGAATACTCCAACACAGGGCCCTGGCTCCATATTAGCAGGATGCTGCTTCCCATACTTCCCTTGGGAAAGTAGAGCTGCATGTTGTGTGCTTGTCAAACCTCTCCTGGGAGGGTGAGAGAGACCCACTACCACCGAGCACCACTGCTCCCCCAACACTTGTCCCAGCACACCACACTCTCCATGAGTTGGCACACCAGAGAATGCCACAGCCAGAGAGACCTACCATAAGGGCTCTCCTGCTATTGGAGGAGGGATTTGGGAAGGCCAGGTGCTTGGAGACAGAACAATAAGTCAAAGCCCTCTTTCTCCTAGTTGCTAAACCCTGTGGAAACCCACAGGCAAGGACATGCTGTCCCCTACCTGGAACGTAGATGTACAGGGTTTTCCTCTCCACTGGCTCTGGAGCCTGCTCAGGGCTGTAGGTGCACGTGTACTCCCCGGTGTGATGGCCTGTCACATTCCTGAGGGTGAGATTGCTGACAAAAACACCGTCCCTGTACTCCAGCGAGGCAGCGAGGGGCTGCCCCTCACGTTCCCAGACCAGCTCTCTGTCCCCATAGCACAGGAGGGAGAAGCTGCTGTGGAGGCTGAGGACAAGTTCAGTGTCTCTGGGTTCGATGTGCAGCCTGCTGTCCCCAAACGTTACCTCCAGCAGACCTGAGACAAGAGTGACATGAGACCAAATTGGATTCCTCCAAAATTCACAGAGAAGCACACTGGAGCACCACCTCATGGCAATGTGTTTGCTTTGTAGTGTCAGTCTTCCCACTGAAAAATAACTTTCCTGGATTTGCCTTCCCTAGTGTAACCATCACTGACAAACCCACGCTCTCCTCAGAAATGTCCCGCCAGCCCAGACCTTGGTGGGTCACCCTTCATTCCTCCTGCAACCCTCACTGGAGAGCAAATCAGACATCACAGGATCTAGCAGTGTTCAGTGCAGCCCACATTGTCTGTGGCAATATTAGGTGGAGAACCCTCAAAGAGGACAGGAGGCAATGCCCTGCTCTTCTGGCTGCCTGTCCACACGGACAGTGCCCGACAGGACACAGACTAGGCTGAAACAAAGTCAGTTTACAAGAAAATGACAAAGGAGTGAAAGCAAAACATTGCAGGAAATCCTTTGGAAGCAATAGAGCAGGCAAGGTCTTCCTGAATGGCTCCCCATGTCTCTCCCAGCTTCCTTGCTTCACCATTTGTCCAGATGTCCCAGTGGGGCTGTGACATGTGCTCCTCCCTGGTGTCCCCACAGGTGGGCAGGACAGCTGGGGACAGCTCCAGGGACTGGCAGCAAAGCTGTGAACAGCCCAGGTGCAGCCAGGAGCCCTGGTGTGTTGCCATGGGGGGTTGTTGGATATATGGGATCTGACCAAATCCCTCCTGCTGTGGGGTGTCCAGCTAATGTGGGTTCTTGAGTGTCTGCTAAGGAAGGTCTGAGCACACCTGGCAGTGCTGCCTATGGAAAGGTCTCCTTCTCCCACCGTGCTGTGCATCACCATGAAGCAGGTGGGGACTTCACATCCACCCTGCCACAGGACTGAGTCATCCCCTGGATGCGAGGCATTAGGAGGGACAGATGTGCCTGGAGCACGCTGTGCACCCCAGTGCTTCCCCGTGGCACTGCCCCTTTCCTCCCCCTCACCCCGAGGTGAGCCCCCCAGGGATCACACAGCCCTGCCCAGCACTCACCGGTGAGGATGAGGAGCCAGAGACACGTCTTGAGAGTGGGGCACAGCATGGTGGGCTCCGGGCTTGGTGTCTGAGTCCTGTCAAGAGCAAAGTGAAATGAGCACAGCACTCAGCAGAGGAAGGATCCCTCGGCTGTCCTGGGTGGGGGTCCCCGAGCCCCCACCCAAGCCCTGGCCTCACTTCTCCACCTCAGAAACCTTCCATCTCTCCCCAGTTTTCAGCCTTTCCCTCCTGGGAGGGTGGTGGTTCCCCCTCACGCTGGATCTGCACAGGGAGCAGTTTCTAAGGCATCTCCCACTGGTAAACAGGGATTTTGCTGGAGGCTCCAGCAGTTGTGTCAACTTCTGCTCATCTCTGCTGGAAATGCCTCTCCCCCCTCGGCAGAGCCCTGCCTTCCTCCCTCCCTCTGCTTTACCACTTGCCTTTTTTCCTTAGTTTTTCTTCCCTCAGTCACAGTGAGATAAAACTTGCTAGAAAACAGATCCCCCTCCAACCCTCCCACATTGTTTGCTCCTTCCAATGTAATAAAAGAAGCCTTGTCATGGCATTTGGTTGCTGGCTGGGGTTAAACCACAGAAAGCCTGAAGAAACTCCACCAAAAATGAGTTTCTTGTATTTAACTTTTAAATACATAAATTTAAAAGAATATCTAAGATTTTTTTTAGTTTAAAATCCTTCTAATCAACATTTCTCAAGAAATCTTTTCCACAGAGCTTTTTCAGCCTTCTCTGGTGCAAACCAAGAGCCAAAAGAGACGAGGCCAGAGATCCCTAGGAGCAGGGGTCTGTCTCCTGTGTATTGGGGTGACAGGTACCCCTCCCCACAGCGCCTGCAGGGATGGGAAGGAGTATTTCTGAAAAGCAAAATGAACAGACTGACAAGGGGAAGAGTAAGGGGAAAGGCTTTCTCTGTGCCCGGGCAAAGCTTGGGGGAAATGAATTCATTGGGGAACTTGGGGATGCTCCTGCATGGAGCTGAACCTCTCGGCTCAGCCACGCTGCGACCCAGGGCTGAGCTCCTGCCCTGCCGCTGGGCCACCTCCCAAGGCAGACCCCGAGGAGAAGCCCCCTGTGATGCCAGCAGTGCTCTGGGGAGCTCTTGCCAGGCTCAAGGAGGGCTAGTGGCAATCTGGAACTGCTGACCCGGCCCCAGGCACCGTCTCTTACTGAGCTCTCGGCTGCCTCTTGGCCCTGGAGCGGCCTCCCGGTCTGCTTGATGTTAAGGAGGAAATGGTTTTTAAATGACGTGCGCTTGTCAGATGTTTTTATTATTCTCTTGCTTTGGCTCAACAAAAGTCTGATCTACCACAAATCCTTCCAGGTCTCCAGCTTATTCAGCAGCGTCCCTCTCCCTCCTCCTGAAAAAAGCCTCCGTGACTCTTTCTCTCTCTGCGTTTGCCAGAGGGGATAAGGGCACTCAGCGAGAGAGCTGGGGGTGGGTAGGATGAAAGGACCGAGGTGAAATTCAGCCTGTAAATGAATGGGACCTCCCTGCACCCACCCTCAGAGAGCACCGAGCTGCAGGAGAGAGGAGGATGGACAATCTAACCTCTGCCCCCCAAGGCAGTGCCATGAGAACAATTACCTTCATTTCCCCATCCTCCTTTACAGAGGTGTGTGATTCATCCATTATTCAATGTTCAAGGTTGTAAGGACAACTGGGATCCTCTCCTTTCACCCCTCCCTGCCTGCATGCACAAACCAGGTTGTATTCACCACCCCAAGCCCCCAAATACCTGCCTGTAAGCAGCTAAGATCCTCCCGAGCTCATGCCCAGCTTTTATCTGCCTGTCCAGCTCCATGGCTGTCACTGCCAGTCCTGCTGCAGGCGAGATCTCGGCTTCCTGCCCCCACACAGACGGGTGCCTCACTCCAGCAGTGATCTCTGCAGGATCACCGATGGGCAAAGCCCTGCCCTGCCGGATCAGGGAGCCGGGCACGGCTGGGTGCTGGTGCTGGGCGAGCAGGGGTGCTGCTCCAGCGAGCTCCAGCCTCCGCCTGCCGCCTCTGGCCGCCTCCGCTGTGTTCATAGCTGGTTTTAATAAAGCTGCTGGTTTTGCTGAAAGGCATTTCTCTCGGAGATGCTTCCCAAGCAGAGTGGGAGGGTGGCAACGTCTCGCAAAGAGTGGTGACCTCTCCCTTGTTTGTCTGCTCCGGCCGGAGCGAGAGGCACGCTCAGAGGCGCTGGCCGAGCTCTGCCCGTCAGAGGGACGAGCCTTTCTCTCGCTGTCCCGGGTGCACATGGGGGTGCGCACAGGCATTTCACGAGGGCTGCAAATGCGCCCAGCTCACTGCCAGCCTGAAGAGCAGTTGCTTCTCTCCTCAATCCCAGCTTTTGTTCTTAGCAAGAACTGTAAGTGCCACTAAGAGCGCCAGATAAGGAGGAGCAACCCCACTCAGTGATCCAAAAGAAGGCACACAGATGTTATCCCACCCAGGGACCCAAACACAGGCACCTATGCGATGCTCAGCCGCCTTGGGAGGTCTCCTCTCACTCCTATGGGTTAGCAGGGTGCCACAGACCCCTCAGACTCCTACATCCTTCCACAGGCCAGGACCTGAGTATTTCAAGCCATGAGGCCCTTCACCTTCACCCATCCAGGCACAATCTTGGAGGCCAGGGAGCTCCTGCAGCAATGCCACGTCCAGCACCCTTCACTCAGCCCTGCAGCTCCGTGGCAGCCTCCCACCTCACAGCCACCAAGGTGCTGTCCCACCTCTCCATCCCCATCTTATATCCCTCAGCATCCTTCCCTCCCTGCCAGCACTGGTACAGACCTTCCCTCTGCCCCTCTCCAGCTCTTCGATGTGAAGGCAAACCGGTCCTGGCCAGGCAGGGAAAGGAGCTTTTCTCTTGAGCCGCACTGTTTATTATTCTAAAGGAGGAATTTGGCTGGAAGAGGAGACAGGAGGTCGGCTGGCTCGCGGGGCAGCCGCGCTGGCTGGGTGACACAGCCCCACAGCACATTCAGCCCCACATGCCTGTGGGGTGGCTGTGCTCCCCAGGGGCTCGGGTCCCGGGGGGGCTCAGGTCCCAGGGGCCACGCTGGGGCTTGGCCAAGAGCCGTGAGGGAGGCTGGTCCCCGAGAGTCGGCACGTCCCTGCTCGCCCCCGCGCTACGCCAGCAAGGCCGGAGCCGGGCACTGCTGGACTGAGAGGGTCTGGGAGGGTTTGAAGTCCAAACAAGACACCAAGACACAGATACAGGCAACTGTCCCTGACTGGTGACACAGACACTGCCTGTCCTTATCTCCCCTCTGTAATCATACCAGCCTGGCCGAGCAGAGAGCAGAGTTTGCAGCAGAGATGAGAGCTGAGCCAACCCTGGGGCTGCTGGCTTTCCCAGCTGGCAAAGGAAAGTGTCCCATGGCTGGCTGAGGTCAGGCACCGCTGGAATGCTGTTTGAGCATCTCTAGCCTTGTGCTCTTGCAGGGCGTTTCTGGGGGATGGAATAAAAGGGGTCACCCCAACATCCCAGAGCAGCCGCAGCAGTGAGCGCAGGGCTGTGACGGCCTGTGATCCCACAGACAGGACACAGGCCAGAGGGCCAGAGCAGAGGTCAGACAGCATGGCCAGGGCCACAGCTGCGCCAGGACTGGGATTCAAGTCTCATGATTCCCCATCTCATGACTACACAGCTTTTCCAGAGCAGCCCGCTCCCATTTCTCCTGCATCCCAAGTCTGATGACAGCTTTCTCCTCCGCCTCCTCTCCCACTCCCTCGCTCGAGCGGCCGGGGGCTGATGCCTCTGTGGCTGATGAACTTGGACAGGAATTTCTGCAGCAGGAGCAGGGCAACGCCCAGGGTTTTGGATACGAGGCAGAGCTGTATCCAGCCTCTGCTGGAGATGGTACCACCTTAATTTAGGGAGCCACCTCTACCACTCCTTGCACCTCAGAGTGCCTTGCTAAGCAGCTCCAGCATCACCAAACCTTACTGATTCATTAACATTCCCCCACTCCAGACCTCTCTCTTCTTTAAGAATGCTAGGAAGCCTAAAATGCCTTTGCTAATGCCCAAAATATGCTGTGTGGGTTCAGTCTTCACTATTCTTGGGTAGCAAGGCAAGGATTTCCTCTGACTTTGCTCTGTGTGCCCTGCCACACCTCTGAGCCCCCTTCCCTCTGTGCTTGCTCCCCAAGCATCCTGGCAGAACACACACGGCAGCCACTGCTGGCACAGACTCTGCACGGCACTGCCTGTCCCCAAGCATGGATCATGGGGGACAGGGCCATCTCCAGCCCTGTAAATGTCGTAAACTGTGGGAGAGGATGGGTTAGGAACTCCAAGGATGTCCTCCCAGTCTGCTGCCCTCCCCCCCAGTATGCCCAGACCACGTTTCTTGCCTCTCCACAACCAGTGCCCTGTGCAGAACCAGTGTGTGTGTGGGGTCCCACAAGCACCCCCAGAGCTGTGGGAGCTGAGAACCAGCCTGCAGAAGGGAAGGTGCACAGGGAAGGGGATGGCTCAGCATGCTGGGGAGCGGGAGAACAGCCACAGCTGCCCTGGCAGCCGCCGTGGCAGGAGCTCTGGTCCCTGCAGACCATTAGTCAGCAGTAAGAGGATGCGCTGTTTGCTGGAAATCAGGGTGCACAGCCCCCTCTCAGCAAATTCTATTTGTATTTCCAGGGGCAATTCCCACATCCATTGCCCCATCTTCTCTCTGGCCATGCTCTCCTTGCCCTCATTGCTGCTCCTGTGGTGTTGGGCAGAGGTGCTGGATGCTGGCCCTGCCCCTGAGGGTACCTTGCCTGACCGGGAAGGAGCTCTCACACAGCCACCAATCCTTTCCCTTCCTCTGGATTTCTATTTCTAGCCCCTTTTCTAGCAGGGCTGTGCTTCCAGGCACTCCCACAACGCTCAATGGCCCCACTGCCCTGCCAAGCAGGCAAGGGACATCTGGTGCAAATTAGCGGGAAGTCAAATATACTTTATTTCTTCTTTGTCTAAGCCCATCTGAGTCATTAAGTGAGATCATGGGTGCCCATATACAATAAAAATTTCCCCGTATGGATCCCATGGTCAATACTGCTCACAGCCAGGGAACAAAGGCTTTCCTGGCAGGGGGAGGGGGACACCATGCCCCACTTTTGAAGGCAAAAGGCTCCCTGAGCTAAGGCTGGTGACCCCTGAAACCCAAACCTTGCTTGTCCAGCAGTGAAACTCCTTGGCTTGTCCTGTTTTCCTCTGCCACCCTCCCTCTGGCCTCTGCAACTGCTTCTTTCCCACCCTTTAATCTAAATAAAACTGAGTGGTTGTTTTTTTTTCCCTTGGCTGGAACTGTCCGGAGTTGCAACATCTCTCCTCTGGGGTCCCTCGGCTCCCATGACACCGTGTTTACTCACAGCCCAGATTATCATCACAGAGCCCTTTTTCTTTTTCCCAGCAAAAGGCTAGGATTAGGCAGGGCACACACATGGGGAGCCTGTCATCCCAAAGCCCATAAACGGCTGCTGATAAAACACAGAGGTAGGAAATCTGAAACCAGACTGAGGAGCAGCAGGGCTGGGGTGTCCCTGTGTCCCACAGACCATCCCTGCCCCGGGATGAACACCTGGGGGCAAAACCCTCCTCACCTGGCCACCCACCAGCACCAAGGGGGCCCTGAGGCTTTACCTCGACACTGTGAGACCAGGGGGTGCTGAGAGCCCTGGGTAACTGTTGGCAATGTGCTGGATCTGGGGGTGTTTCCGCCTGGGAGAGGTGAAGTTTTGCAAGCACAGGCAGTGTCATTAATGCCAGAATCCTCTGAGTGGTTTTGTGAGAGCTCCTTGGCTGTGAAGATGTGACTAAAGCCACAGCCTTGGTATGGACTGAGCTCTCTAGGAGACGGGAAAAGCACGGGCAGATGCCACCTCTGGGGATGAGCTGAGGGACGAGCCCAAGGACACTGTGCCCACAGGAGAGGACGGTTCTCCTGCTGACCTCTGCAGCAGGGAGCAGATCTGACACGACCAAAGCCCCTGCCCAGGACCCCAGATTCTGGTCCCCAGCTTCAGTGGCACCTGAAGGTGGTTGTGTGGTCACAAGGGTCCTGCAGTAGATGTCAGCACACGAGGTGGCACACCCAGCCTCCTCCAGGCCAGCCTGCCCCAGGCTTTGACAGCATCTGACAGAAAGCTGAAAACGAGGACCGTGACCCTGAAGCAGGGGAGGGAGACTGCCAGGGAGGATGACAAGTCCACACTGAGCCCCAGCAGCGTGATTCAGCTGCCCGGGGGTCAGCCACGTGAGGAATGGGGTGGGGAGGCGAGCCCCACGCAGCCCTGTCTGACCACAGCCATCCTCCCTCTCCGAGTGAGGGGGGACCACAACGTCCCCACGCAGAATCCAGCGAATCTCCAGCCATGGGCTCTCCACAGCGCGTCACTGTGAGGAGCCAGCACAGAGGGACGTGGGACCAGGGCGAGCCCTGCACTCTCACCCACATCCCCTCCTCTTTCCCCCTCTGTTTTAAGCCCATGGGAGATGGAGGAAACGAGTGACCCATTTAGTGCAAGTTCAGAATAAAAAGAAACATCTGTTTGGAGAGGTGCCAGCGTTATAAATAATCCCCCAGCCCCGAGCGATGGCATTCATGGCCCTTTCGGCTGCGCATGCTCCCCGGCTTCCGCTTTCGGAGGAAAGGCCAGACCCCGGGGGCTGCTCCCCGGAGCCTGCAAGCTTGGCCCGGACTGTGGGAAAACCCTGGGTGAGGACCAGGGTTCACCTGGGCCTGGGGAAGGAGGGAGGGGGTGTTGGGAGGAATGGCTGCCACGTGCTGGGCAATGCCCAGCTGTCCCTTGCTGCATCCCCGGCTTCTCGCCCTGGTCAAATCCTGCCCACCTTGGTCTCCCTGGGGCAGACAATGTGTGCCAGGGCCATGGTGGTGGCTGGGACTGGTGTGGAGTGGTGCTGGAGGCTGGCCAGCGTTTTGGAGCACAGCCCTAAGTTTGGCACCCGGGGATGCTCACGCCGGGTGCGGGGAGCAGCCCTGTGCAGAGTCAGGGCTCACCCTTTGCAGTGCAATGATGCCCCCACCCAGGGAGGTACAAATGTGCCCTTGGGAGCATTTCAGCCCTTCCCAGTGCTCTTTTCCAACAGGATGCTCTAAATGACCAGCCAGGTCTGTCCATGACTGTCCCCTAACTTCTCCATTACCCCTGACAGCAAAGACACATTTGGAAGAGCACACCACACTCTTTCACAAGCATGTGAGCGATGCCAATTATGAACATGGCTGCAGGGCACCCAAACTACAGTGCAGGACCCACACAGCTCCCTGCATCCCACTGGCCCCTCCAACTGGGTAGCAAAGCCTTGGGGCTGGTTGAATGACTCAGGGTTCTCCAATCCCTCCACCTCCAAACTGGCATGTTTGGGGGTCCCAGCTCCTGGGCATGTCAGACTGAATGGGGGTTGCCTGCCTTGAGCAGAGTTCATCTGCTTACCGGCTCCTTCTCCCCACCAGAGCAGAGAGTGAGGGAAGCAGGGGGTATGGAACCAAGATCAGGCACCATCTTGGCTTCTTATCCCTTGTCCTGGCATTCCCAGGGCCTTCCTCACTCTTGTTCCATGGCTGCCAGAAAGCCATGTCTGCCTTCCCACGGTGATTCAAGGGAAGCACTCTGCTGATGTCTGCAGAGGGAGGAGAACTGTCCCCAGCAGGTCGGCACCTCCATCACCTGCTCATGGCCACTGATCCAGGGTGGCTGCTCAGGCAGGGCCAGGGCTGGAGCCAAAGGTCCCAGCTGGCTCTAATTAACCACTAATAAGCTGTGAGGGGAGGAAAACAAGGCAGGATGAGAAAAAGAACCATCCTAAGTCCCAGTAGGATGTAGGGGTTTTGCAAAGCCCCAGGAGCAGGCAGTGTTGTGGTCTTACCAGTCCCACCTCCCAGCAAAGGCTGAGGAACCTGACCCTCTGGTGAGCATTTCTCTGAGATCTGCGGAGGAGGAGGTAATCGCCGTGGATGCATCAGCTCCTCTCAGCTGCCTCCGAGGGACCCGAGCTTAATTGCTTTGTTCTGGGGTTTTAGACTCTCGTGGCTGGGATTAGGCGCTCACCATCTCTGTGGTCAGGGCACCTTTTGCCTATCTGCAGGACCTGGAGAGGAGCCTGGCACCGTGGCCAGGGTGGGAAAGGACGGGGCCAGCCAGTGCTGGGTGCGAAGGGCAGAGGCTGCTTTCAGAGGGAGGCTGCTTGTTTTGCCCTGTTATTTCTGGATTTCTGAGAGGGAGCAAAATGCAGCTTCTGGTGCAGCTCTTGGTGCTGTGGGCTGATTCTGCCCCCACCTGCACAGGCTCGTGTGTGGGGCAGGAAGACCAGGATGGTGGCACTCAGCACCAGGGCTGCAGAGATGGATAACCTCCTCCTGCATGCTCTGGCCAGGCAGCGTAAGCCATGCTTGCCAACCTGCATGCAGGGTTCTTTACAAGTTCTCCTCTCAGTCACAAAGCAGAAATCAGCTCCCCTCCACACCCATGCTCTGCAAACAGCCCCTACCCCCAAAACCTGAAAGAACCTCCAGAGGAGAAGCTGAGGCAGGACTTGGTACCACAGCTGCCAGCACCCCCTGCCCTCCCCCTGAGTGCAGCTTTAAAATGGGCACCGAGTGCTGCTCCTGAATCAGACCATATTCTCCCAAACAGCTCCCAGGCTGGAGAAGGAAACTTGGCAGCTGCCTGCGGGGAGAGAGGAGGGGACCCCTCTCGTGGTGCCTGCAGCGCTGGGCCCCGAGGAAAGCAGTGTTTCTGTTCTGCCACCATTGCTTGGCAAAGGCTGAAACCAAGGTGACTTCCAGTTTGGGAGAGGAGAATGAGCTTGCAGAGCGCAGGGCTTGAAATGGTGAATTTTCTGCTGGCACCGGTTCAGACAAACCCACAAGCAAACATATTTTTTTGTATAAATAAGACAGTGTGTCTCGCCAGTTAAAGCAATTCAAACATGAATGTAGCAATTTAATTGGTGCCAATTGCTGGGTCTTGGTAGCATTAAGATTTCAGTCACAGACTCTTTTGCATGGTAGCTGAGCCGGAAGAGGGAAGGCAGAGGGCCTGGCAGGATGGGGCTGAGGAGCAGGATTGCCCATCTCCTGCTGCTGCAGGAGCATCACCCCTGTGCTGCCCACGGGGACCTGCCAACCAGTTCCCTTCCACAGCAGGGAGAAGGTGCTCCATCTGTTTCCTGGTGGATTTCCAGGGTTTAACAATCAGTGCAGTGCCCTGATATATCCCTGCGTTCTCCAACCTTTCCCTGCCCCAGCTCCTGCACCCCACAGCTTCCTGTCAGCTCCATCACACCCTGGCTCTTGCCGAACCCAGGGAAGAGCATAGGATGGAGCTAGTGAATTCCTGGATGGATAAGCAGGTGCCCCTGAAGGCATGGCCTGCAGAGGATGAGTCCGTCCATGGGTGCAGAACAAACACCACACACTGCACCACCCTGGCTGTCCTGGCACCAGCCTTTCTGTGGGAGTTTTGCGAGCTCTCTGCTCCCTGCACAGGCTCTGCACACCATGGTCCTCTGGTTCTGCAGGCTGGTGGTTGCAAGGGAAGGTTACACACACAGACCAGGGCATGGTACAGCCTGGTGTGCACCCAGGGATGCTGGAAAAGCAGGGTGTGAGGGGCAGTACATCACTGTACAGCTCCTGCTACCAGGCTGGGGGACAATGGACCCACGGGACCCCCTTGCTCAGCAAATGACCCATCCCAGCATGCCTCTGTGCATCCCCAGCATGTGTCCCTGTCACAACTGGGTCTGCTCCGTGTTCCCCGTGGTGTTGGGAACGTGCTGCCCCTCCAGGAGGAGGCGTCTCAGTGGCAGCAGAACAGGACAGAGGTGCACTTAGCTTTGGAACCCTAATTAGGCAATGGGGGAGAGGAGGAGGGGAAACAACCACCCCTAAAACAAGCCTCGTTATGTCCAATTTGCCTGGCGGAGCGGAAGGAGCCTCCTGGAGCTGCTCCAGCCCCTCAGGAAACAATACCCAGTCTATACCCTCCCCCTGCAGCTCCTCTCCAGGGGATTTCTTTCCCTTGGTTAAAGTACAAACAAACAAACTCCACAAAGTGTTCAGCTCCAATCCTCCCTCGCAGGGATAGGACACATCCAGCCAACCCCGAGCCCACATGGTCCCCAGCTCCTTCCAGCTCTGGGTGAAAGGCAGCCCCAGCTGCCAGCGCCGGCGGCTGTGCTCCCGCAGGATTCAGCACCGCACGGCTCCTCTGCTCCCTGCCCTCTGCCACTCCATCCCAGGAAGATGCTTTGCTGGAGCCTGACACTGTGGACAGCACTGCAATCCCATCCCATTTCCCACCAGACACCAAGGCCAAAGGAACCTTGAGGACCAGGCAGAGAAGTCCCCGCGTGGAGCCTCTGACAGCAGCTGGTCATTTGGCCAAAGCCACATCCAGCCAACACGGTCTCTTCTTGCATCCCATCACTCCCACAGCTAGAGAGCATTTCTTAACCTCAGCTTTCCTCTGGTGTTCCTGAGACAATCCTGTCTTGCCCCAGTCCTGGAGACGGGCTCAGTGCTCTCCTTTCCCTGACAGGGTTGTTCTGAATGTCTTGGAAATCCTGTCACGGACCCATCAAAAATGAGGCTGGAAGAGACCATGGTGTCATTGTCCTGTTGCTGTGCCCGCGTCTTCCCAGCCAGAGCTTTGCCTCACGGGTCCTTTGAGACTTGTGAGGCTGAAGGAACTCAGCCTCCTGTCTTTAAGCCTGCAGATATTTTCCTAAAAGCTCTTTTCTCTCTGCGATGACCTTTCCTGTGCACGAAGACTGTGTCACCTTCCCACAACACCCGGTGACCAATGAGCCCCATCAACCCCTCTCCCAGTCCTTTGCACCTTCTTCTGGACTTCTCATCATCCTCACTGCTGTCCCTGAGCCCCTCCACTCCATGTCCATCCCTGCTGAAGCACTCGGTGTCACTTGCTGGGGAGGACCTGCTCCCTCCACCCTGCCTCTCTGAGCTGCCTCCAGCCGTGCACCTTTCAGCACATCCTTCAGGAAGAGCTTGGGTTTCCTGGCACCATGCTGCAATCTGGTTTGTGTCCACTATAGCCACTCTGGTTGGTTCTGGACTCTGCTGGAGCTCTTGGGATCCTCCCATACTCCCATGCACACCAGCTGCCCACCCAGCTTGGTGCCATCCCAGGGTGTAGGACATGCTCATCCACCTCCCAGGTGGTTAATGTAGGGATTGTGGAGGACCAAGGCCAGGCCAGAGCCCTGAAGGACCCCACAAGAAATGCCCAGGACTGTGGAGAACAAGCCATGGCTGGCTTCTCCCTGACTGCAGTACTGCAGCTGGCCGTGCTGGTGTTCACACTGTGCTTTCCATTCAGACCACGGGCACCCCACACTCCCAGTCCTTTGCAGGGATGCAGGAGGTGATGCAGGGGCAGGGAATTGAGTGGCTGTTTTCCCCTCACCTGCTCCTCCCACGAGGACCCTCCATGCTCTTGAGCTGGAGGAAGGGACAGCCGGCTTTAGGCAGAGAGAAAAGCCCTTTGCGTGCTGCAGTTGGGTTGCTGTGACTTGGTGCTTGTCCAAAACACTGATCCCTCCTGATGCACTGACTGATTTAGGGGTGACCAATTTAGGGGTGTTTCCTGGCCTCAGGGACACTGCCCAGGGTTGGTGGCCGCCCCAACAGCCAGAGCACACCCAAGCTTGGGTGACATCCCTGTCAAGGAGTGACTCCAAGCCTCATGTCAGACCCTGGCCAGGGCTGCCAACCAGGGCAGCTGCCTGGCAGCTCCCCCTCCAAGCCAGCCTGGCCTGTGTCCTCTGCCAGGCAGAGCCACGTCCTTGACACTGGCTCATGGTGACCACATGAAACTCACTCCTTTCCCGAGAGCATGGGAGGCACAGGCACCTTGTCCTGCAGGATGCTGAGGGGGAAATGAACCTCTCACCCACCCCTCAGTGGCCCCTGGGAAGCACTGGGTCTCAACATTGCTAATCCTTGTCATCAGTGGGAGACCCTCTGAAAAGATTTGGGAATGCCAAGCCTCTGCCAACACAGGGTTTGCACACCAGACCAACTACTTTAAGCTATTTGCCCGAGGCTTTATGATAAACCCCACTTGCTCTGGGACCAGGATGGAGGAGCACAACCTCCCTTTCTAGCACAAATCCTGCTTTGAATGGCTCCCAGTTGGCAGGTGAGTGCAGGAGCTGGATACTCTGAGCCCACAGTGAGCACCAAAGCCCCGCAGGTCATGCTAACCCCTGTCCCCGGGCTGTCAGAGCTTCACTCCAGACCAGCTCTGACCTATTGGTCAGCTCCAGGATAGCACAGCAGTTGCCCCCACCCATGCCTAGTAGGGTTTTACAAGCTCTGCCCTCTCCAGTACCCAGCACACCCAGGCACAGACCCTGGGCAGGGCTTGCAGATGTCCCTCTCCATGGCCCACAGGCACAGGAGCCCCACCATGGCCACAGACTGAGGTGACACAGTCCTTGGAGCAACCTGCACTCAGGGATGGCCATGGATGAGTTTGGGCAGGCTGACAGTGGGGTGACACTGCTCTGCCGTGGGGCACACCCGCACCTCTAAAGGATATCTCGCTGGGGATGGTGAGCAGCCTCTCCCCCATGCACACTCCAGCCCTCCCACAGCCACCAGCCTGGAGAGCCAGGGCAAGCCCCCGATCCAGGGAGAAGCAGAGATCATCCGGGCCCTACTCCCGCTGCAGTGGGGTCCCCCCTTCCTGCCCTACACCCACAGCATCCCCTTGGCTCCTCTCAGCCGTCCTGGTCCAGGACCTGGTGAGAGCTGATGGAATGGTTTTTCCCATGGAATGCCACAGAATTCAGCTGCTTTCCACCAAACAACCATCTCCCCAGAGCTGGGGGGGGCATTTTGGGCTGCCAACACTTCGGAGGGGAGCAAAGCCCCTTCCAGAGCAACCGGGCTGGCTCAGGGACAGGGTCCTTAGGGACTGTACCAGCTCCAACATGATGTTCCCCATCCGGAGAGTCAGAGCTGAGCAGGAGGGCGAGTCAGCCCCCGGGTGGGCGACACGAGAGCTTACCTTGGGCAGGGTCCCACCGGCCGAGTGCCTGCGCCGCACGTCCCACCGGCGAAGGCGGCCCCGAAATTCCTTCCTCTCCTCCTCCGCACTCTCTATCTGCTGCCTGCCGAGGCTCTCCCTGCCCTCCCAGCCTTCCCCAGCTGGCAAGGCTTTTCCACTTAAAGGCGAAAGAGAGGGAAAGAAAGAAATGAAGTGGAGGGGAGGAGGGGAAAAAAAAATAAAATAAAACCAAAAGGAGAGGCGAGGCTGTGCCAGGGCTGGGCTGCAGCCAAGCCCCTGCTCTGCTCCTCTAGTGCATCTCAGCAGTGCCCTGTGCAGCCCCCAGCCCGGCTGGGAGGGGGTCCAGCCTCCTCGGACCCGAGTGTGGAGTAAATCCCGGGGCCGAGGGATGTGCACGCGTGTGTGTGTGAGTGGATAAATAAAAGAGACCTCGGGAGGAGGAGAAGGGGGGAGGCTGGTTCGCCAATGGGGAGAGGAGCTCCTCCGACTTCCTCCCTCCACCCTCTGTGGGGACCCTTTGCAGAGCACAACTCGCGATTAACGCCCGCCGGACGAGTGTGATGGGTGAAAAAAAAAAAATTTAAAAGGAGGAGAAGCCAAAGTGGCTGCAAGGAGAGGGGAGTTCTGCTGCGGGCTGCGATGGGGCGAGCGGTGAGGGCCCGGCTGACCGGGAACAAAAGGAGCCCGCACCAGCCCGGCTATCGCCTCCTTAAACCAGAGGGAAGGAGCTGCTCTCTCCCTGTGTCTGCTTTCAATTCTGGCCTTTTTCCCTGTTTTCTTTTTCTCTTATTTTCTTTCTCTTTTTTCCCCCTCAAGCCCCCCCTCCCGTTTTCTTTTTTTTTTGCCCTTTCTCAGGATATGAGGGGATGTTTAGAAAATCCACTGCCCACGCCAGCAGCTGACTCATGTTTTTATTAAAGAAGGCCTGTACTGAACTGACTCCGTGTGTTCCCCCCAGATGCCTCCCTGCGCTGTGCTGGGCCGGCACTGCAGCTCCTGGCCCCGGAGCCCCGACTGGCCACTGCCCCTGTGGGACCACCAACGCACCCCTGCAACTCATCTCTTTTGGAAAGGGGGACAAAAGGTCTTCTGCAGCTGGGATCCTGCAGCAGAGGGTGGGTTTAGCTGGAGATTTGGGGCTGCCGAGGGCACAGAGCTGGGAGAGGTGGCAGGAGTGATCACCTTGGCCATGGCATCATCTCATATGTCCTACGCCCCTCCTGCCCGGGGGGGCGGTGGAATCCAGGTGATGAAACAGCTTTAAATCCTCCCAGCATCTTAATGAGTTCAAATTGAATTTCTGAGAAACTTCCAGTCGGCAAAACATTGTCATGTGTCCAGAAGGGAATTTTTTTTCAATTTGTTTCAGCAGTGTAACAAGGGACAGGTCATCTTTGGATCAAAACTGCCTTTCGACCTATCAGCTCTTGCCCCCATTTTCATCTTGGGGATGCTTAAGGGTGGTCAGGCGTTGGAACAGGCTGCGAAGGGAAGTGATGGAATCACCATTTGTGGAACTATTCAAAGAAGTCTAGATGTGGCACTTAGGGACATGGTTTAGTAGTGAAGATGGCAGTGGTGGGTTGGACTCTATGATCTTAGAGGTCTTTTTTAACCTTAACCATTCTGTGTTTCTCTCTGATCCAAACAAGAAAAAGTGCAAGACTGCACTGGCTATCCTGAAAAGACACCTGTCCATCTTTCTTTAATTTTCCTTTCTAAGAATAAAAAAACCCTCCCCATAATGACAACACTGCTGAAATCTGTGGTTTTGCCTTTTTTTGCAAGGCAGGCTCATCCCCTCCTGCCATGCTAGTAAATGCCTGCACAATGGCCACAGGGAATGATTCCTGGCTGGACCAGCCCGAGAGATTTGCTGCTTATCTCACATTATCTCCATGTTTTTCTTTGTATCTATGGAAAACCAAAGGGGAGGTGTTTATCCTGTGCAGCTGTGGAGGGTGGGGACAGCCAGGCTGCACACCCAGGCTACCCCTGTGTGAGTGGGGCCACCCTTGGCATGGGGCTGGTGTGCCAGCTCCGTGCCTGGCAGCGCCTGGCACCCGGACCGGTGCAGGAGGGATGCAGCCCTGGCTCTGATGGATTCCCTGACTCCAGAGGAGGTGGTGGCCCTGTGCCAGGGGCCCTGCCAGCCCCCCTGGGCTGAGACAGGCTGTTGTGCAGAAATGGAGCCGGCGAGTGTGAGAGCAGCTCGTGTGGGGGGCAGGCGGCAGAGGGGACGTGCTGTGCACATGGCTCTTCCCGACACTTTTCCCAGGGGATGGAGATGTGTCTGGTGGGTCCATGTGTGGGGACATATGGGCTGCTGGGAATTGCTCAGCAGAGCTATTTCCTGGCAGTGTCCCTGCTCCAAGGACATGACTGCTCCAGACAGAGTGGGAGAGGGAGAAACCCAGTGGTGCAATCCTGCTGGGCCCTTGCATTGGGGATGGGCTACCTGGGGTGAGCAGGGGGTGGAAAAGCTAACCCAGACCATGCTTGAGGGCAGAGCACCCTGAGCCTGAAGTGGGATGTATCTCCCCCTCAGTCCCTTGCAAACAGATGGCACCAATACCCACTCCAGGCTGGGACCAGGAAGAACCTGGCAAACAAAACCTCCCAGCCTGCAAAGGCCAGGATTCATTGTTTGGGGATGATGAGAGAGCCCTGGGGAGCCCAAAGCATCCCGGCAAGCACACGTCAACCCACTCTGTACATCCCCAGGGAGCATCCACAGCCGCACACTTTGTTTAGGAACAGCACGTTGGGGTTATGGCAGCTCCTGGGAAAGGCCAGCTCAGAGGAAGCACCAAAGCCAGAGGAACTCGCCTGTGCAAGTGTGTGGGTGGAGGGCAGCAGCTCTGATACTTCGGCCTTGTCAGCCCTTCATTGCTCACCTCTATTTTTGGCGCCTGCACCCCCCTTCGTGGTGCTGCAGGACCCAGTGGTCCCCCTGGGGCTGGGACAGCTGCAGTGTGGGATGCCAGACCCCTCTCAGCTGAGATTTCCAGCCTCAATAAGCATCGCTAAGTGCTAATGGGGCCTTGGGGTCGTGTAGTGCAGCATCTCTGGTGGGGCAGTCAGCCACTGAGACAGGACATTCCAGGGGATTTGGTCTGCTCTGGCATCACGTGGATCAAAGCAGCTCTCTGAACTCCTGCCCCATCCCAGGTGGAGCTGGCACCACAGAGAAAAGCCCATAGCCCATGCCTGACATAGAGGAGGGAGACCAGAGCCAGGTGACCCCAGACAGTGGTGGGAACAGCGGTGCTGCAGTGAGCAGCAGGTACCGTGTGCCAGCAGGTGACGGGCAGGTACAGAAGAAGCAGCAGATGTTGGCCTTCCCCACTTCTCTGAAGGTTTGATGAGGGCCAGATTTGCTCCAGCTTCAGTTTTTCGGAGCCTCTATCAGCTCCAAGTCAGCTGAGGAATTTCAGCATCGCTCTGAAGTGGTGTCAAGCCGCAGACCACAAGAGAGGAGTGGCGGGTGCCAGGGAGCGCAGCACCACATCTGGGCAGCCCATCTGGTGTGGCAGCTGCCAGCACTTGCTCCTGGCTGGATCCAGTGCCTGGGCCCTGCAGGGAGCTGCACCGAGGCTTCATCCAGCGTCTCTAAAGCTCTGCCCTGGTGTCCAGAGGAGCCTGTACCCTGTGTGTGTGGTCCTGCTTTGCCAGGGTGGGTGACACCAGTGCCCAGGGAGGAAGGGGAGGCAGAAGGTGCTGGGCCTCTTCCAAAGTGACCGCATGCCCAAGCATAACATGATGGGGAGCATCCTGGGGAGTATCCTGCAGCATTCCCCAGCTCTGGGAACACTCCTGCAGCCCTGGAAACACCGGCCATGGACACCACAGGGTGCCAGCGGTGTCAGGAGGTAGCACTGGGCCATAGACACGTGTGATGCTGTGTCCCTATGGATGCTGGCCCGTTCCCTGCATCCCCTGGGCTGGGGCACTTGGAGGAGGCAGCAGCCAGCGTGGAGGATGTTATCCCGCTGCCTTTCCCCACCTCGGGGCCTTTCCGACCCCGTCCCACGCACTCTTCCTAACCCCCACCACGAACCTTGGTATTAAATGTGCTCGGCAGAGCCCCGGGAGGCAGCGACAGGCTCCTGGGTGAATACTAATAACGGTGCCGGCCGCTCGCCCCAGACTTTCCCACACATCTGCAGCCACTTAATGTGGGAATCGTTAACCCTCTGCTTGCTCCGTGCCTGAAACACAGCAAAGGAGCAAAACCAGGGCCCTCCCCACCAGTGCGGGGGGAATCACAGCCCCACCCCGCCAACAGCAGGGCCCACACGTGCTGGGAAGTGATGAGGGATGCCAGCATGTGTCCCTGTCCCCAGTGCCCTCTTGAGGATAGGCACAAGATTTGTGGGATTTGCCTTTGCCAAGAAAGCTGATCGAGATCCCAAAGAGGATCCCTGAGCCCTGGATGGGGAGAGGGAGCTGCATGGCAGCCCTGGTGCCACATCCATTCAGGCTACCCCGGTCCAGCACCCCTCTCTCTGGGGACCAGCTCTGCAGACTCTCTTCTGCACGGGGACACAAGTGACAGCACAGGGGTGGATCAGGCATCTGGGGAGAGCCAAAGGCCACACAGGACCCTGCAGTGGGGCTGGTGGACATGAGGCAGGGGGTTGTCCTCTGCAAGAGGATAGCACTGATGTCTCCATTGCCTGAGAGGAGGGGTTACTCTCAGGGCATTCAGAAGCTAGGGAATGACTGAAAGGTCCTGGCTGGGCTGGGATGTGAGTGGGGCCATGCAGCTCTGGGTTGTGCTGGTCTGAAGCCACGGATTTGCCTTTGGGAGCAATAGGAGCTGGAGGGAGTGGGAAGGAGGTGGGGAAGGAGGCTGTGGGGGAAAAGGGGAGCAAGGGGAGACACCTACTTGACTCTCTGTGGGCATCTCCCTCTCCTGCAGAAACCACGGTGGGGTTCAGAGCAAGCTGGGGGACAAGGCAGGACTTGGTTTCCATACTGAATGCCTCCTCCGTGGGAGCAGGAGGTGATGGGATGGTGTCCCTGCTCCATCTGTGATAGCTGCGTGCAGCCTGGCCCTGGGGACCTCCCAGCCCTCCTCCTTCCAGGAGATGGCATCACTCGATCACAGATAGCAGCAGTGAGCCCCAGGGAGCACCGAGGGAACCCTGTCTGCTCTCCGTCTCCACTACATCTGCCTGGTTTCCACCAGGAATACCAGGTCTGAAGGACTAAGAGGAGGTCCCCAGGCTGGATGCATTTCTGGTGGTCTCTACGATGGATGGAGGGGGTACTGCCACCTCCTCCCCCAGCTGGGGACCCCCCAGGGGTTCTGTCAGTCCCTGATCTGCTCACCCATGGGACCCTGGGGCAGGTGGCATCCTGGGGCACCAAGGGTCCCAATTAGCACCCTTCAGCCCCAGCTGAGCAGCTCAGGGAGGGCTCCTCACTGGCTCTTCCCCAGCATAAACTTCACCACCAGTAATAAATGGGTCAAAGAAGAGCAGAAGAGGGAAGAAGTCGGTGGATCTTTATGGCCCAGTTGTCCTCCCCTGCCCCCTTTACCCACACTGAGGGAGCTCACGCTCAGCTCTCGGTGGGCACCTGGCCATGCTGAGCCCTGCCAAGCCTGTCACCTGCTCCCCTGGGGAGGACACAGCTGTGGGGTGCTGCCCCAGCCCCCTGAGCCCCCCAGTCCCCCAGCAACTGCCTGAGCCCTTGGCTTTGGCTCCACGGGTTGGGAAAAGGGAAAGGAGGACCTGGGCTCCCTGTCACTGCCTGAAAGAAACAGCCAGTGGCAGGAATGACCCCTGAAATGCAGCCACCCCTGGGATGGGACCCAGCAGCCCCCTGTGTTCCTCTGTACCTCCCACCATCTGCTCGGGGGGGGGTTTCTTTTCTTCTTTTTTTTCCCCACTTCCTGAGCCTCTTTGCCTATGGGAGGGACATTCCACCTTTCTTCTCCTGGAATTTGGTGGAGTTCTGAGAGAAGACAACGGGTGTCAAAATGGGGAAAAAATATCTTGAACAAATTAGAATATAATTATTCATTCACTCTCAGATCAGGCTCCAGCCTAAGAATAGGCAGTGTCATTTCTCTGCACAGGAATTCCTAAGGGGGTGGGAGAAATACTTCTCTAACCTCCAAGGGACATCTCCAGTCCTCAGTAAAAGCCCAAGAGCAACACATCCCTGCAACACAAAGCCATGGCTGTACTGAGATCTTGGGAAAAATCCAGGATAGATGGGGTTATATGGCACATCAAGCCATCTGAGCTGAGTGGTGAGCTGAGATCATCACTGGGTGGGACGGTCATGACAGTCACCTTTGTCACAAGGGAGGGACCTGGGACAAGGCTGAGCAAGGGGTTGGGGACCCTGGGGGCCCAGAGGGGATGCTGCAAAGTGCTCACCTCTCCTGGTGCCTCTGGCCATGCCAGGTTTCGGGAGGCAGAACACACGTGATGCCAGCTCTGGGGGTGATTTCCCATTGCTGGGGGTTTACCCTTCTCTGTCCTCGCAAACCAGACCCCTCACCTCCTACCCATCTCCTCTCCATCTCATCCTGGCACCCACCTCCTTGCAGGGAGTGGATGTAGCACAGGGGAATATGTGCACCCAGTTTCAGGTAGAACTGGGGCTAGAGCAATGGGATGAGGTGCTTGGGACTGACACAGACCCCTGAGGGTCCAGAGCTCCATGATGGAGGTTTTATCCCCTCCTCTCAATTTCATCCTTAATATCTTTTCTTTTTTTTTTCCTGTTTCCCATTGTCGAATTCCAGGCTGTTTTGGTTCCAGGACAGTGAGGATCTGTCCTTGCCCTGCTCAGATTTCTAGCAGGGGAAGGGGCTGATGCAGAGAAAAGAACAGAAGCAGCCTTGAGGAGGTGACAAAACACCCTCCTGGAGCCTCTGTGGACTCTGCTTCTGATTGAGGAGAAGAAGCCAGCCTGCAAATGGCAACCGTGGCTGCAGTGGTGGCCGGTGCAGCTGGAGTGTGACACTGGCGGGGACGAGGACATCGGTGGGGCTGAGGTTCCCGGCTGCCAGCGGTGGGGATCTCTGGGCAGTGTGGCACGGCTCAGGTCCTCGGTCCCTCGTCCCCCTCTGGAGTGCAGGTGTGTCTGACCTGACAGCTGTGATCTCTGCTGGGGTGTTTGTGGCCGGCACCTCCCACCCTGAAGCCAGGCAGGGCTTCACGAGGGTCCCCTTTCTGCTTGGTTTTCCTTATCACCAAACATATGGGGATGGTTTTGCTTTCTTAAGAGAGAAAACAGGTGAGAAACTCCTCTTGCCGCAGGGTTGTGAGCCCCTTGGAGATGTGTCAGCCCAGGTACTCCAGCAGTGCCCATGGTGGGGGCATTCTCCCTGCACACAGGTTCTGCCCACCTGTCCTGCCTTTGCTGTCAGGATTGGAGGGGGGGGTTTGCCCTGGGTTGAAGAAAATGCAGACCCAGAGCCTCCACCAGCCCCTCTTTTCCAAAGAGGCAGATGCTGCCACTGGCCACAGGAAAACCCCATTCAGAGCAAGGGTTTGGTGTCCCCCAGCGTGGGGACAGGGCAGGTGACAGACACACACACACAGGCCGGCTTGGCCCCTGCATGCACCCAGGTTTTAATACAGAGGTTCATCCCAAGGCACCCTGTGCCTGGGGTATGGGTGGTGGGGTCCCTTGGGGCATCCTCATGGGACACCCGCAACACCCCAATGTCCCCAAAGCCAGCTGCTACAGAGGCACCACATCCGGTGGCATGGGCACAGTTGTGGGGTAGTGACAGAGGGGCTGTGGGGTCCTCGGTGCTCCCTGGGGTCACCCACTACCTCATCCTCCTTGCAGCCAGAGTGGGAAGTTTGAACTCGTCCCCCTCACCCGCTGGGGTTTCTGCACTTTGAAATGCAAACCTGCCTTTCAATGCAAATGCTGCGAGAGGCTGGGCCCAATAAAAGCCTGTGGGCAGGGAGGTGCCTGGCCCCAGGACAGGCTCCCCAAGGCGCCCAGGTGAGTGGTGGCGAAGGAGGGGCGGCCGCCTCCCCGCCAAACCCAACCGGCCGCAGTCGCGGCTCGGCGGCGCAGCATGAGCGCGGGGACGGCCCGGGAAGATGTACGTAGGATATCTTGTGGATAAGGACACCAACATGTATCCCAGCCCGGTCCGGCACCCCAGCCTCAACCTCAACCCCCAGAACTACGTGCCGGGGCCACCGCAGTACTCGGACTTCGCCAGCTACCACCATGTGCCGGGGATTAACAACGACCTGCACCACGGGCAGCCGGCAGCTGCCTGGGGCTCGCCCTACACCCCTGCCAAGGAGGACTGGCATTCCTATGGCACCGCTGCGACGCCTTCCACCGCCAGCCCGGGGCAGTTTGGATTCAGCCCCCCAGATTTTAACCCCATTCAGCCTCCGGGCTCTGGACTNNNNCTCCTGCCCCCACCCATCAGCAGCTCGGTCCCCCAGCTCTCCCCTAATGCCCAGAGACGCACTCCATATGAGTGGATGAGGCGCAGCATTCCCAGCACCAGCAACAACGGTAAGGAAATCCCCAGTCCTGCACCCCTGCGCCGTCCCCAGAGCAGAAGATCCCTGGGCTTGGATTTCTGCGGGGCCGGATCCTGCTCTGTGGCTCTCCCTGTGCAGGGACTGCCAGAAGGACAGCAAGTTTGGCCTGCCCTTGGCATGACACCCAGTCCCCAAAGAGCTGGGGACCCGACTATAGGGGTGGCAGTAGCTGAGGATGGGCAGGGAGGCTGCTGTCCTTCCACACTCACAGCTGGGCTTATATGGCTGGGAAGTCCTTTTCCTCAACGGGTGCCGTTGCCCGTGGCTGCTGGGTAGGATGGGCAGGGCCACAGACCCCCAGGACCCCGAGGGGATGTTGGATGGGGGTGTCAAAAGTGCCGGGGTGAGTGTGTGAGGCTGCGGCCGTAGGTGAGAGTGTGAGCTGGCAGTGTGAGAACCCGTGTGCGGTGGGTGTGCACGTGTGTGTGTGCAGGGGGCCTAAAGCTGTGTGCGTGCAGGGAAGGAGCTGAGTGTATCCATGCTGTGAGTGTGTGCATGTGCACAAGGTGGATTCAGCGAGGTGCTGCAGGCTCTGTGTGCGTGTGCAGGGCACCACGAGCAGTGTGTGTGCACAGGCAGTGTCACCAGCTGTGTCTGGGGGAGGTGACGTGCTCGGCGTGGGTGTGCAGGGTGCTGTGCAAGGGGCACTGTGTGTGTGCCAAGAGTGGGCTGGGGACAGTGCCACGTGGAGGGTGGCTGTGGGTGCTGCAGGTGCAGGGCTGGTGGGTGCCTGGCTCTGCAGGAAAGGGTGCCCTGGTTCCTGTGATTGTCTCCAGCCTGGGCACCGAGTGGTCGTGCTGTCCCCAGGGTCCTGTCCCCGCTGAACTCCTGACCTTGGGGAAGCGTCTGGGTGACCCCAGCCCCCTACCCGCCCTGCTGCCCACTTCAAAGGCGGTGGGCAGATCCCCCTTGGGGCCAGCCCAAATTGACAAGGACTTCTCTTTGTCATGGAGATGGTGGCCGGCTCCTTTGGCAGTGAGGTGAGGTGTGGGTCCTTTGTCCTGACCTACCCTCACCCTTTCATCTTCCCAGCCTGGACGCGGGACCCACGGGGCTTGCCTGAACCTGCCACCGCTCTCCCTCTCCTTTGCTGGCCATGAGCTCCTCAGAGCACTGCTGGGGCCAAACTCACTACAGGAGTGGCTGTGGGCATCTCTTGGGGGCAAGTTTGCTTTGAGTTACTGCTGCCCCATATCCCTGGAATCAGGGCCAGGGCTCCCTGTTTGCAAAGCGTCTCCAGTTTTTGGCTTGTTTATGGCTCTGCACTATTCCCAGTGACCAAGACCTGTGTAAGGGTCTTTTGCAGAGGTGCCTGGGGTCTTCCAGCATGGAAAATGCCTACTCGTATTCCCAGAATCTGTGTGGCAGGGATGGGGACCAGTGTCTGCAGTGGAGCAGGCAGAACATCCTGATAAATGGAAAAAACCCCAGCCCCAGTCTGGAAAGAGGAGGGAGAGGCAGGCTGGTATTTCCTGTCTCATTTTAAGCACTGAATGTAACTATTTAGGAAAAATGCTTCCCCCCAGATGCAGTGATGGAGACCCACAGGCGTGCCGGGGCTGAGGGCTTCCCTCTGCCCGGGGTGGAAAGGGAAATGTGATGTGCAGCCCTGCCCTGCTGCTGGGACCCTGCCACTACTGCAGGTTTTGTAGGTCTGAATGTCTTGGTTTCTTCTGAGGAGAGAGGTGGGAGGGAAAATGAATGGGGAAGGGAAGCCATCAGCACACCTCTCCTCTGGATCAAGGCCATGGGTTTACACCCAGCGGTGGGGCCGAGATAAAACAGGGGCTTGAAAGTGCCTCTGATTGAGTTAGACGACAATTGAGTTGATTGAATTCTGGAAAAATATAATTAGTTGCTGAGTTTGTATCTCTTAGATCAAGGACACACAAAGGAACAAATAAATCAGCCTTGTTCCTCTCACACACAGAGGAGCTGCCCCAGCCCCACCACAGCGATGTGGGGGCGAAAGGCCCTTCCTTGGGGTGGTTTCCTTAGGATGGATGACCAGTAAGCTCCTTTTCTAAGTCACCCGCAGATTAAGGACCTGTCCTTGCACCTCTGCTGGGTCCAAGCCCAATGCTGCTGGTGCCAAGCAACCGCAGGACCTGGCCGTGGTGGGACCATGAGCTGGGAGATGGTGGGATGCAGTTGGTGTTTTCCAGTGCTGCCCTTTAAATAAAAGTCTTCATTAAGCTTGAAAGAGAGTAGGACAGAGATGGGTTTGACATAGATAAGGGTGAAGCTCTTAGAAGAATCATTTTATTGAAATCAATAAACTGGACTTTAGTCAGTCTGGATTGATAAACTCCCCATCTCACCGCTGTGGGAATAGGAAATGAACACATGGAGTTTTTTGCTATAAATATCAACAGTTTCATTGTGAGTGCTGTAAATCATAATACTTCAGAGGGTTGTAAATTAATGTTCCTTTTCTGTCTGGGCTGGTATAAACAGCTCCAGGCCATAGTTTGAAAGCTTTTGGGGAAGAGCTTCATGGTAGTAAAATAAAATGTTGTGCAGGGAATATGAGTGTGCTGGGCATTTCTGCAAATGTGATCCAGAGCTTGAGAAAAATCAATGAGAAATCTCCCAGTGACTCACTGCAGAGCCAGGCTTTACAGGGGGATGATTTTATGTACCTGTGGCTACATTCATGCGTGCTTCACCTGGCTGAGCTGAGCTAGCCCAGCAGCAGAAGGGATTGCAACAGGAATTGGGAGTTAAAGGGAACTAAGCTGGAAGATGTCCCCAGGCCTCATTTCTCCCTCCAATGTCACCTCCTTTTCTGCTCATAAAATCTTCACTAGCAGCATGTCAGAGCCTCATGCTTCCTCCTTATTCACAATTATTTGCAAACTTCCCTGTGAATTGCACCCAGGGTTTATAAAAAGCTCAGGAAGGTAGCTGGAAGCAGGGCTGGCTGAACTTTGAAATTCACCCTCTGCTCGTTAGTCATGCAAATCCTCAGATACTGCCTTGGGTCTGGCTTTTAGGTCACTAATTGAGCAGGGGCCGCAGTGCTAAATATTGCAAGTGAAAGTGCGATTGGAGCATCCCTTGTGGAGGCAAATGTGCTCAGGGCTTCGTGTGGTATCAATGCCCATGGTGCCCAGGCAGGTTTTGGGGTGATGGAGAGCAAGCAGTGATGCTCTGAGCATGTGGTGATTTGCTGGATGTGCAGTTTTCCAGCTCAGTTTTACTATTTCTAGGTCAGTTTTCCAGCTCTGTTTATTTTCCTAGTGGGGCCCGTGAACATTGGGGGAAAGAGTAAAAATCCCAAAAATGAGACAGAAACATTTCCCCTGGGCTGCTGGGATTCATTCTGTGCTTGGCATGTTTTGGGATGATGGTGCTGGCTGGAGGACACTGCATTTCCCTGGTCAGTCCCTGCACGGGGAGCCACTCTTTAGGACATGCTCATTCCCTGTGAGACCCGTTGCTCCACCGGGACACTCGGGGGGTTTGTGTCAGGCCCCACCAGTCTTCTCCCCTTGAATTATTAACCCACAACCTGCTCCTGGCCCCTGCTGGGGTTTGTTGACTGCTTAGCCTGCTGGCCAAGGTACAGGCCTCTCAAACTTTCCTAGAATTGACTTTCCTTGAACAAAAAGGGCTTCCCTGGAGCACTGGCAGTACCTACGTGATGGGCTTGGCTGGCTAATACCCCGGGATTAGCAGAGGGACACTTTAAACCTCTGGCCAATGACAGATGTTTCCTATAGGGGACCCTTCAAGGACGCCCACTCTGGTGCTGTTAGCTTTGTGATTGCTTGGATAAGGGGCCGGATCCTTCCCCCACACTGCCCCATGGCACGGATGGGCCAAACCCTACAGGGCTGCAAAGGGGGAGAGGAACCCTTCTGTCCACATGGGACCCCCACTGCCTCGCTGTCCTCCTCCCCCCCCTGCGGATGAGCCACATCCAGCCAGGTGGCAGGATGGGATGAGCTGGATCAGGGCTGGAGTGAGGTGATGTTCTGAATGGGGCGGTGTCCCCCACATGTGCCAGCAGCCCGCGTGTCACCCCGGCGCTCCCCGTCCTCCCGCGCTGGTGCGGCCTTTGACCCAGCCCCGGAGCCAGGCTGGCGGCACTCGGCTCCCTGCCCATAAAACACGGGAACAACTGAAGGAATCTGCCAGCTGCCAAAATAAAGGATTGAATCACTGCACGGCTGGGAAAGACTTGCCCCCACCCAGCTTCAGGCTGCTGCCCCCGGGGTTGAAGGGCCTCTTGTTGTGTTGTCCATGTCCAAGAACATGGGGGTGTGATGGGGAATCGCCAGCTCGCTGCAAACACTGGGCATCTGCTCTTCATCCCCTTGGGGTTTGCACCTCCTGGGAGGAGATGAGGCTTGCAGCAGGGGAGTCCTCACCAGCGGGTGTGGGTGTGGGTGCAGCTCTGTCCCTGTCACGCTGTGCCCGCTGTGCAAAACCCAGCCAGGGCCAGCCTGTGCTCCTGTGCACCGGTCTGCGCTCTCCAAATCCAGCTCTTTGACCAGGTGCTTCTGCCCTTTCCCAGCAGCAGGGCTGCCCTGCCTGACTGTGCTGGCTCTGCCAGTCCCACAGCCCCAGGCATGCATTCCCCAGCCACACACTCGTGCTTAGAGCAAAGCTTTTTTGGGAGCACAGAGCTTGATCCTCAGTGAGCAGGGGACCAGAAAGCCATTGGGTCAAGCAGTGCAGTTTGGCAAGTGAAATGTTTCCAGTGCTCTCCATACCAAGCTGAACCAGGTTCTGTTGCTGCTGGGTGCACGTGGGAGAGTTGCAGTTTGCTGTGAAGCCTTTGGCACCAGGAGGAAATCCCCAGGTTGTGTGAGGTGAACGGCCATGGAGAGAGCTACCCTGGGTGTAGGAGCATTGCTGGGCTCCTTGGAGGGGCCTGCAGTGCCCTGCAGCACAGATGAGTCCTGCCTTAACCCTGATGTCTGAAATGCCCATTTTTCCAACCCAGAATAGAGATGGGGGAGCTTTGGCAGAGTCCATTCAGTGAGGATTCATCCATCATTCCCTCCCTCCACAGCACTGAGACATTAAATATGTACAGAGAGGATGTGTGGTTCCTCTCACCCAGTTTTTGACACCCAGGCATTGTCTAAATCCAGTGCGTTCTGGCAGAGGAATGATGTCAGGCAGGGATCTCGGGAAGGATTGCCCTACAGAGGGGGTCGTTTCTCACTGGCAGTGATGAAATGAGCCACATGGCTCCATCCTTCGCCCCGTGTCGGTCGTCCCATCCATCACTCCTCTGCTTCCTGCGGCAGAGGAAAAATAGCTGAGGATATTGAAGTATGCAAGGGAAGGGGAAAGCTTGTGAAAACCATGAGCTGCTGGTTCCCAGCGCTCAGGGAGTGTGAGGAGCTCGGGTTTATCCCCCCCTCCCAGGCCACAGAGGAGCGTGGGTGTTTTGGAGTGGCTGCTGGAGCTGGAGGGGAAAGGAGGGAGGGAAATGAGTGTGGGGAGGGGGGCATCAGAGGTTCGCCCTTGCCACCACCAGTGCAGACTTTGGGGTTCCCGTTTCCAGTCCGTTTAGGGATGGTGAAGTGATCTGGGCTGTCTGTCCCGAGCGTCAGCATCACCTCTGTGCAGTGCAGCTCCCATCAACGCTGCTCGGCAGAGGGAGCATCGACCCCTCTGCACACAGGCAGCTGGAGCACATCTGGCTGCCAGATGAGGGTGGCTCCAGCCAGCCTGGAGGCTCCTGAGCTTTAGGAGCCGACCCCAGCCCTTTCCTGGGCCTGGGGTCTCTGTCATGGGGCATTGCTCTGCTGGCTGTCCTCAATTTTGTGGGGGTGTGAGGGGGATTTCCCCCCATGGAGCTGCAGAAGGACTGGGGATTAAACTGTGCAGGGAATCCCATGGCTCTGACCCTGGGACTCCACTCTGGTTTGGAACTGCCCGTGTGCCTCAGTTTCTCGAGCTGTAACATTGCCTAAGCCCTGCCAGGCATGAGGGAAGTTTTCCTTGATCCTTTCCCAGGGGAGAAATACCAAATCTTGATAGAGCACTGATTCCTCTGGGATGGAAGGATTTTATCCTCTTTGCAAGCAGATACTGCTCATTCAGAATGGAGCAGCTTTATCATGGAGAGGAAGCACCCACAGAGAGGGGACAGCCTTGCACCGTCTTGCTGCTCTTTGCCTCCAGTGTGGACCAGTTCTTCCCCAGGTGCTCCCTGGTGACAGGACTTTTACACCTGATGTTTTTCAACATTGCAATATTTTAATGCCATCAGAGGGTGTGGGACCAGCTCCCCAGTCCAGACAGATGGGCAGACAAGGCTGTACAGACAGAGCCAGTGTGGGGCCAGAGCACCCCAGGAAGGTGGGACCAGGCAGGATGGCTCTGGGAGCACAAGGAGCCAGCACACAGCGAGCCATGGGAGCTGCTGAGGCAGCCTGGCAGCGATGCCTCCGTCCCCCCCGCCAGCACCTCCTCTACAAAGCAACATCCAACGTGTCCCCAGGCCTTGGGGACATCTGCTGTGGGGTTCAACAGCTGTCACCACCCTGGGCTCTCGTCTCAGTGGCTCTCAGCCAGTGGGTCAGGGCTGCCGTGCCCCAGCTTCCCTGACCAGAGCCCTGATGGCTGCACAGCAGCTTCCCACAGAGCCAGAGTTGGTGGCTGTGGTAATTTTGAGCTGCTTTGACCTGTGAAATAGAGACTTTTAGGAAAGCGCTGCAGTTTGTGCTCCTGGCTGCTGGCAGCTGTGCTGCTCCTGCTGTGGCTGGGAGAAATGTGTCTCACGGATGGGGATCCTCCGTTTGGAGCTGGGCTGATCCCCTCATAACACACCAGCTTTTGCTCCTTTGCTATTTTCCACCTCCACCCGGGGTGCCACTGCCACCCCACAGTCTCTTTCCTCCCTGGTTTGAACCAGCCTCTTCCCAGCTGTTCTTAGAGCTGCTCAGCACCAGTCTCACAATGCCCATATTCTCAATCTGTTAGGGTTTTCGGGGCACAGTTTTTTACTTAAAGCCATCCTTTGGGCAGGCCAGGATTGGAGGCAGTGAAACACCGCCTTCCTGGCAGCCTCCAGGCTATGAGGCTATGAGGGGAGAGAGCCTGGGATGGTGGGCACAGGATCTAGTTTGATTTTCCCTTACCCTGCCAGGCCCCTGATCCAGCCCAGGGCAGGAGCTCTGGCATCCCTGTCTTGGGGCAGGGTTGCTGAGGGGAGTGAATCCAGGCTGGGGTCAGGACTCCATCCCCCCGTGTGTGTGCGTGCACACTCGGGAGCGCGTCCCTTGGGGTTTGCACAGCACATTAAAGCTATTCCCTTATCTAATCGTGGCTCAGGTGAGTGCTATTAGGGTTATTCATTAACAGTAGTAACGATACCCTCTCCCCACGCAGTCATTGGCCCTGCCTTGATCCCAAAGCCGAAACCATTCCCGCTGGCCCCACGGATGGCTCCATTTGCCTGTCCAAGCAGTTCCTTTGCCTGGTCTTTCGGGGACAAGCAGGAGGAGCTGTAAATGCGTAGCAGGGTTGGAAGGAGCTAACAGCTGTGCTAAGAGACACCACTGGCACCCCTCTGCACCCCATCCACACTCCCCCCTGGGGCAGCAGCCCCAGCTCCAGGTTATCCCAGCCGTGGGACAGCCTGTTTCAGCTTTGCCAGGCTTGGCTGGAAATGCAGGAGCAGTTCCATCCCTCTGTTTGGCCATAGGCACGAGGGCTCCCCGTAAGAAACTGGATTGGCTGGTCCCGAATTTCCTCTTTCTTTTCACAGAGCCATAAAAAGTCTCCAGGAGAGAATTAAGTGTAACCCAGCATTCATATTCAAGCTAGTTGAATTATTCATTGTCAATAGTATTTCTTGCAAATCCTTTTCTTTTCCTTGTGAATCACCCACAGCACATCCCTGAATTCAGCAAACATCCGAAACCAGCAATTAGTGGAGGTGAATAACTTTCCATCTCTGGCTTGGTCGTCAGCCCTCTGTTTTGAGTCTTTTCTACCTGATATTGAGCAGCAAGTGATGATATTGATACTGATATTGAGCCTGGTGCCCAGCTCAGCCAGCGATGGCTCTGCCAGCCTTGAGGCAAAGCACAGCCTCCATCCAGGATGAAGGATGAAGAGGGAATAACAAAGAACAGGCTGTGATGGATCTATTTACAGCTGCAGCAGGAAATAATAATTCCTACTGAAATTCATGGCATATGTGGTATTCACAAACCGCCTTATTTCTTTAGTCTTTAATTTATTTTTTTTACTGTACCTGTCAACTCCTTCACTTTCCAGGTGTTCCTTTTTTCCAAACAGTGCTATTCAAATAACAACATTGCAAGTAAAACCATATTAAAGTTATTATCTCTTTAGAGAGGTTTTCTCTTTCAGATTTAAAAGAAAAAAAAAAGAGATAAACCTATGAGAAAGAAAAAACTTGCAGGAGCCCCTGAGCCTGGAGCAGCCAGAGGGAGGCCAGTTTCTCACAGAGCTGTTAAACCTCACATAAATCTCCCCCAGAGCATCTGGTTTATTCTGTAACTTCTTGGGAATTGCTGTGTTTGCAGATTCAGCACAGGTCCCTCCTGGGCTGGGGTGCAGCAGTTCTTTTCATGCCGGTGAACCCTTCCCCTGCAGGGTGGTGAGAGGCAGCAGTGACCACAGGGCCCTGTGGGACAGCGAGGGCAAGGTGCAGGTCCTGCGTGGGCTGGGTGCCCCCGGCATCACCCCAGCCCGGCAGAGTCTCCCGGGGGCAGTTGTGTTTGGAGCTGTCAGAGCTGAGGCGTGACAAACAGGAGACAAGTGCCTGGCACAGCTGCCACAGACCCCTGGCACACGGAATCTCTGCCTTTCAGCCCCGTCTCTACAGATATTCCACGCACACCTTGCTCAATCAAATTAACCTTTTTTACCCTTTTTTAACCCACAGAGTCACCCTATGTGGTCAGAGGCAGGTTTGACCTGGTGGTGGTGAGGAGGGATTAGGTGTTCACTTCCTGCAAGCCCTGGGATGAGCTGGGCTCCCCACTCTCTGAAGCAGTCACTGAATTCATCCCATCCCTCAACTACAAGTTAGTGGCTGAAGTCCAGCCCTGGTGCTGGAACTCTGGTTCTATTCCTAGTCATGTTGCAGCCTTGCTGGGCTCCTTCCCTCCTCCATGGATCACTGGAGAGCTTCAGTGCTTCTTGGGGGCTGTGCTGGGACCCTCAGCCATCACCCTGCTCATGCTGTGCTGAGCCTGTGCCAGCACCACCAGCAGCAAAGGCAGGAGGACACAGACAGTGGCACAGTCATGGAAATTGGGTGCCAACTTGAATTGAGTGACTGCTGCTTGTGTGCCTGGGAGTGCCAGCACCAAGGCCCAGCAGGGTGAGATGCCTTCTGTGCCCATCCCAGGTCCCACTTGCTCCCACTTGTGCTTCCACACCTGGTTTGCTCAGTGGTCAATGCCATGAGCTGGATCTTTGTGGCTCCTGTCTATTCAGTAGAAAACCAGCTGCTTTCTTCCATCCCATGTGGTGCTGCAAGTGAAATGACCCCAAGGGAGCCTCTCTCCCACCTGCAGTGGACATGGGTTGTCCTTTCTTCAACTCTTTTACATTTAAGTTTCAGCATAAGAAGTGGCTTAGGAAAGTCTCCATCTCCTTGCAATGTGAGAGCAGGAGAGAGACACTGTCAAAAATAAAACTGAGCTGGTTGACAAACAGATTTGCAGCCTGGAGGTTGGGGTTTTGCCCTGTGGATGTTCTCTGACATCTTATTAGGGTGTCTAGAGCCCAGTTTACGTTTGCACCACCTAAACTCCTGCTTCCACTAGGATGGTGTCAGAATTTAATTGTATTGCTGAGGCTGCCCAGTGTCCATCTGATCTGGCCCAAATGGGGGGATGTGCAAAGGACTCATTAGGGAGGATGGATGAACAGGATGGCAGGCACACAAAGATCCCCTTTCCTGGCAGAACCAGGCTGCAAGCGAGGCTGTGTAGGTTGCTGGGTCATTAGAAATCCCTTTCTGCACATCTGCAGCAGTGGTGTGCAGTATCTTGTCCATGCTGATACACCCAGGGCAGCCCCAGGGAAATCCATGGAGCTGTTCTGAACTTGTTCCCACTCCTTCCCACAGCAGCACTGCTCTCAGCATCAGAAATTCAGAAGAAGATGGGCAAACACATCTGCCAGGCAAACAAATGGCCAGGCATCATCCCTCTCGACTCCCTGAAACAGGATTTTGTAATTTTGGGTGGAGAAGCAAATATTCACAGCTGTGTTTATTCCCTGCCTATGGGCTCTTCTGCAGAGGAAAACACCAGGAACTTGTCAGCAAACTGCTGGGCATGGGCGTCCTCCCTCGGAGTGCCACCTGCCCCCCGCGGCCCAGGCAGAGTTCCACAGCTCACCCTGTGTGCCTGTGGAATAACAAAGGACCTCTGACTGTATTTTGCTGCTAGAAAGCAGCAGGTGCTGTTTGCAGACCCATGGGATGTGCATCTGTGTGCACAGATGTGGGTCCTGATGGCCCCAAGCTCTGTCCATATCTGGGGGGACCAAGGACAGATTCAGGCTGGCTTTGGCCAAACACCCCTGGCCCATGGAGCCAGTCCCAAGGAGTGCTTAGGCATCCTAGGGGCTTTTTCCAGTGCATCTTCAAAGACTACACCACAAGCACTGCCCTCTGTCTTAGCTCAGTACAGGGAGGAGAGTAACCCAACTGGTGGCAGAGAAATGTTTTCTGTCCTTCCCCTGTTCTGATCCATGCACATTCAAGTGATGGCACCTTGGTTTTGGGCTTCTTAGCAAAGAGCTGGGCTTTCCTCAGCCGTGCTAGGCAGTGTCTCCTCAGCCCACTGCAGGGCCTGCAGCTCTGCTCCTCTCAGGGACCGTGTGTCATGACACAGGGGATGTATGGTCCCTTTTCTTGGGGCACCTCTGAATCCATCCTACTCTTTCTACCAAGCAATTCCACCAAAGCCCAGGTACTTCCCAACAAGAAGAAACACCCTGATGCTCAACAGGAAGGATGTTAAAGCCAGTAGGAGCCTCCTGACTCTCTTTCCCACTGGTTCCCAGGGCATTGCCATGTTTCTCCTGAGCTCTCCACAGGTGGTTTTGTGTCTCCTCCATGCCCTCGGGGATGCTCCCTCCCTTCCACTTCTCCCCTTCTTCCCCCCTTGGCTCACCCCCCACTCTGCTGTCTCTGCCAGGCAAGACCAGGACAAAAGACAAGTACCGGGTGGTGTACACGGACCACCAGCGCCTGGAGCTGGAGAAGGAGTTTCACTACAGCCGCTACATCACCATCCGCCGCAAGGCCGAGCTGGCCGCGGCCCTCGGGCTGACCGAACGGCAGGTCAGTGCTGCAGAGCCCCGGGAAAACCACATCCCGGGTGGAGATGGGGATGGGGAAGGGCGAGGGCTGTAGCCCAGGCAGTTAGAGGAGGCCCCACCTTGCTCTGCAGACATCCCTTCCTTTCCAAACTTTGGGATGCCCTCCCTGCCCCATGGGGACTGAGGGTTGTCATCCTTGCCTGAGTCCATCCTCGTCTCTGCATTGCCATCTTTTCCTTTCTGCAGGTGAAAATCTGGTTTCAGAATCGGAGGGCGAAGGAGAGGAAGGTGAACAAGAAGAAGCTGCAGCAGCAGAGCCAGCCCACCAGCACCACCACGCCCACCCCACCGGCTGTCAGCACGCTGGGACCCATCGGAGGCCTCTGCAGCAGCAATGCCCCCAACCTCGTCTCCTCATCTCCACTGACGATCAAGGAAGAATTCATGCCTTAACCCTCTTCACCAGCTACAGACCCCGAGAGAAAAGCACTATGCAGCAGAGCCCCGCCAGCCCACGTGCTCTGAAGGGTGACAGCCCCTTCCCAAAGACATGACTGTCCCAGGCTGAACGGATGGGGCAGACAGCGAGGCTGGGCCAGGTGGCACTGGGACCTTCCCGAGGGACTGGTGGGCTCTCCCCTGTGTAAAAACCATGGGTTAGGGACTGCTCTCCCATAGGAACCACACACCGCTTTGGTCTCTGGTCTTTGTAGCCCATGGCAAGGTCCTGACGTAAGCAGAAGGAAGGGGGTGATAGTGCAGGAGGGCTTTCCTGTGGTGCTCCAGGTGCTTCCTGTGGTGCTCCTAGCAATCCAGCTGCCTGGTGCTTTTGGGCAGTTCGAACAAGACTGAATTAGAAAAAAGACCTGGCTGGACTCAAGGCAAAATGAATTTCTGCTGAGCTGGTCTCCCGGGAAGTGGGGTGAGGAGGGCAGAACAAGTTGGGCTCTGGGAACCAGGCAAGACCCTCGGCTGTGGGACGTGACATGGGAGCCCTTCAAACCACGGTGATGGTGGCAAGCTGGAGCACGGCCTTGACAAGGGTACCTGAGCATCCTCGCCCTTGTCCCCAGTGACCCTGCCAGTGCCCAGTCCTGCATCCCCATCTCTGCAACTG
The DNA here is from genome assembly GCA_013397115.1 of Edolisoma coerulescens. NCBI lineage: Eukaryota > Metazoa > Chordata > Aves > Passeriformes > Campephagidae > Edolisoma > Edolisoma coerulescens. The sequence continues at coordinate 282,481 of VWZW01000318.1, read as the reverse complement.
CAGCCACGCAGAGCCACGTGCCCCTGCAGCCCTGCTTCCCCTGGCTGTGCCATGGCGAGGTGGCACTGCAGCCATCCTCCCCTGGAGCACAGGGAGAGGGCGGAAGGGAGCCTGGCACAGGCACAGTGGGGGCAGACCACCCTGCTGAGCCCTTCCATGAGGAAGGGAAGGAGAATGGAAGGTTTGCCATCGGGACAGGGTCCAAGAACCAGCCCCAGGCTGTCCAGAAGGGCCAATACTGGGAGAGATTTGGGTGCTAGTCCAAGGGAGCAAAGTAACTGCAGGCACCAGGAGCTGCTGCCAGGTGGGCAGGGGCCTCCTCAGGCATGCAAGAAATGACTGGTGTGTTCCCTGGTGTTAGGTGATGGAGAGGTGGTTTTCAGAAAGACAGAGAAGCATTTCTTTTCCTATTTTCTTTAAAACTACAGATTACAGGACTACAGATTTTGTCCTCCCTGTCTCCCTGCTCCTCCATGCACTGCACTCCCTCTCACGCACTGTGTTCCCTAGGCCAGTGAGATAAACCCCATCCATTCCTCCTGGTGAACTGCAGCTGAGAAGTCCCTTCATCCTGCTGAGTCTTGATCATTGTATAGTCCCAGGTTAATGTACAGCCCAGTTTCAGCAACCCCAAAGGCCAGTGGGGCACAGCTGGGGCACAGCTGGGGCACAGGAGGGTCTGTGGCTCCTGCTCAGGGCTGCCCCAAGTGCTCCTCGGCTGCAGCTTCCAAAGACCAAGACAGGGATGAGGAAGCATGAGGCTTACGTGGTGGCTTGTGTGACCTTTCTCAGCATTTTCTCTCCAAACTCTGGGAAGATGGAGCAGCAGACGTGTCCCTGCTGCCTGAAGAGCACCCAGCCAAACCTTCCCATCCCACCTGACACTGCTCGTGCCTCGCATCCCTTGGCCGCACTGTCCACTGCCAGCCCCCACCGCTCCCAGCCCCCAGAGCACAGAGTCCCCAGGTGTGCTGTGGCTTTTACAAGTGGGTCCCTGTTATCCCACTGTGTCCACTGCTCTGCTCCAGCCCCCAAAGGCTTTGGTCTCCCTCCTGCCAGTGACACTTCCCACGGCCACTGTTACCAGGTGTGCTCAGTGATGATGACAAATGTTTGTGTCGACTCAGGACTTCAGCTCGGTTTTTGTATATATAAGGCAGAACTGGTTTTCCTTTTTATTTTTTAGGCATCAGTGAAAATAAAAACAAGCAGGGATCCTGTGTGACAGGGGTTTGTTGCTGTCATTCCCGGCCCACAGTGCTCTGGCAGGGGAGGGTGCCAGCTCCAGGGTCATACTGGCACCGATGCTCCTGGGCGCACCCAGGGTTGGGAAGGGTGTCTTGAGGCAGCAGCACACGGTGTGCCTGTCCCACAGGGGCACGGCTGGCACTGGCATGGCTCATATCATGGCGTGGCACTGCCGCGTCTCATTGCTTTGGCACCAAGAGGGATGGCAGTGCTGGGTGACCTGATGGCTGCAAACTCGCAGCACTGGAGGCAGAGGGGGAGAGGGTGAGGCCGTGGTTGGGCTGGCAGAGGCCAAAGAACGAGGCCAGCTGCCCATGGATGTGGCCGCCTCCCATTGGCGCCTCCTGGTCTCTAATCTCATTTTATGGCTGTCGATGGGCTGAATATCCTCCTTGTCCAAGATGAATAAACAGAGAATGAGGATGTTAGATAGTGCCTGGGACAGCTGGCATCGGTGCCTGACACTCTCCCCTCTCCATCCCATCAGTGTTCCCCTTGTCTAGCAGGGCACTGAGCAAGGGGCTGCCCTCAAATCCCTTCTCCAAATGGCTCCTCCAGCCACAAAACTCTTCCCGGTGCCAAGCGTTGCCTGGGGTGTATTGAGGTGCCAGGACAGGGCAGCTGGCTTTGGAGGGACACCTGAAGCAGGATAAAGTCCTCGTGGGTGGAGGAGATGGAAGAGTGGGAACAGGATGAGGTGGCATTGCTGAGAGAGGGACAGAGCAAAGGGTTTGTTCCTGGAATTGCAACAGAGGCTGCACCTACTGCTGCACCTACTGCTGCACCCCGGTGACCCCACACTCACCAGCACGGCGCCAGGCTGCCCATGGCACTGGAGAACCACCTTACTGCACCCCCACAAGGAAATGTGGGGAATTGGGAACTAAAACAGGCAGGGTGAGGCAAAGGCAGTGGAGCTGGTGTCATATAGGAAAGGGATGAGACTGGGTCAGCCACCTGCCTGAAGAGCTGGGCTGGACTGGGAAAACTGGGGCTGCTTCTGTGTGCAGACACCAGCATGGTCCCCCTGGTGGGGGCTGGCTCCCCCACACTCATCATCCTCCCTCACTGGGCCTTGGCTGCCTTTAACATCCAGTTTTGCCATTGCCACATGGAGACCAGCGGTGGGATCCTGCCCTGGCAGGGGACAGGGTGACAGCAGCCCAGCACTGGGCATCAATGTTGTCTGCACGGGGGGAGGGGAACAGAGCCCTGGTAGGGGCAAAATGTGCATCTCCCAAATTCACCTGCAGTGTTGGTGGCCTGCAGGGAGATGAGGGGCTGGGACAGAGGGAAGATGCTCCACCGCCCGCCCAGAGAGGCTGCGGGTGCCGTTGACAGGATGAAATTCCAACTGATACCCTAATCTGGCGCCTGCCTGTTTGCACAGCAGGGTAAAAGTCCAGGGAGCCGTGGGCTGTGCCCTTGGGTCCCTGCCACCCGTGTGTGCACAGGGAGCCGGCGCTGGCGGGAAGAGGCAATAAATGCACCCACACACCCAGGCACCCCTTCCCCCTACACACACACACGCCCCTTGACCAGGTGACGAAATGCATCTGCTGTGTTCCCCCTCCCATGTCCTCCCCTGCGCCCTGCATCTGCCGTTTGGGCAGGGATGGCTGAACCCTGCAGGGCCCTCTCTGTGCCAGGAAAGGGGCTGGTGGACACCATGTCCCCACCAGCGCTGGAACTTTCGGTTCAAACCTCCTGGACACGTGTCACCTGGACGGTTTCACCCCGGCAGGTGACGAACACCTGGTTTTAGCACGTGCAGCAGCTGCCTCCCGAGTCCCACGTCCCACATGGAACCTGGCCCTTCTGGGGACAGCCTGCCCTCATAGCCAGGGGACCCTGGGGGCTGTCCTCTACAAGGTCCCACAGTTTCTCCCTGCTCCTCCCTCTGCACTTTCCATCAGCTCCCACTGCCCAGCTTTACCCCTCCTTGGAGAAATCTTGAAACCATCATCAGAATAAGGCCACGCACAGCAGGTGGCTGCGCACACCCGGCCTGCCAGCAGCCTCCAGCATGGCACACTTCCCAGCAGTGACTAACCAGAGCACCGCTGCCTCGTGTCTGCGGCGCAGATCTGGGCACGGTCCCATCCTGCTGCCAGCCACCTTCTCGCCTCTTCCCGGGCGGCTGCCACCCGGATGTGTGTGGGCTGCCCAGGCCGGGGGTCAAGGGTGTTTCCCCAGCCTGTGTTGTGCCCTCTCCTTGCCCTCCAGTGTCACAAGGAGCAGGCAGTGCCAGTGTCAGTGCTGCACTGGGATGGAGGATGTGTGTTGTGCTTTGGCCCATGAGAAGGGAAGGGTTTTCTTGGTGTCCCAGGGGGGGCTCAGAGGTGGAGTGGGAGAAAACAAAACTTGCTAGAAAATGCTTGCAAGCCCTGTGCATGCTATCTAGTGCCAGCCCCTTGGGGATCAGGGCACGGAACAGTTGTGCAACACCCCTGTCCTCCTCTCCTGGGGTTTTTGGTGTCCCTACATTGCACTGCTCCTTCTGGCTCTTACTGCCTCTGGTGTGTGCTGTTCCATGAAGTGCATTTCTTGCCAGCTCCAGGGCAATGCAAGACTTGGTCCAGCCCTGCAATGCTAAGCTGGAACATCCCAGGTGCCTGGGGAGGGACATTACTCCCTGGTGATCCCAGGCAATGAAGAGCTGATGGTGCTACCAGAGCAGCACCAGACAAATCAGAAAAGCGAGTTCCAGGTACAGAGCATCCCAGAAGAAGTATCAACATGGACATTTCAGGGCACCATCAGCTCTGGTTGTCTCTAATGAAAAATACTGCCCTGGACACAAAAAGACGAGGCTGTGAAGTCTGCCCAGGAGTGCTGAATGGTTTGTGTAGAGATCAGTCCATGCTAGTGACGTGGGGCTGGGACAGCTGTAATAAGGTGCCACCAGCCTCTCCCCTCCCATGTCACAGAGGTGGCCGTGGGACATCTCTCTTCAGGTGGATCCCAGGGGAAAAAGTCAAAGGGCTGATTCCGATTGCACTGGCACGAAAGGCAAACAAAGCATCCCTGCCCTGCACGAAGGCTGAGGCTGGGACAGTGCTTGATGCAGCCCCTGGCTGTCAGCCTGGCCAGCTCCAGGCTCAGCATTCCCAGCCAACATCCTGGGAGAGGGAGAAGGGGTGGGCGAGTCCCAGGCAGGTAAAACCAGCCTGAGTGAATTCCCAAAGATATTTTTATTTTTGAGGAAGCTGTGAGTGTGTGAAAAGAGACGTTTCTTGGGTTATGTAGTTTTGTTCTTTCCTCCTTTCCCTGGGAAATACAGGTAAATATTAGCTCTGAAAGACCCATTGTGCAAATGCTGAGCCACTTCATCGTGCTGGACTCCTGCAGAAATGTGTCTTTATGCTGAGGGATATTTTCTTTTCAGGGAAAATTTTCAGAAGTGCTTAGAGGGCTGTAGGAGCACAACTGCCATTAGATGTCCTGGAGATTTGGTTTTACATCAGGCAGGCTGAGTTCTCTCTGTTCCAGCCCTGTCATTGTCCTCCTCATCCCCAGTGCTGCCCGCTCACCTTAAACCTGAGTAAAGCATCTGGGAAGATGTCTGGCTCAGGCTGGAGCCTGTAGGGCACTGGCAAGGAAAAGGGACACATCCAGTGTCAGAGCACTGGGCACAGTCCAGAGATGAAGTGATGGAAAAGTGATATCATCCTGGGGAAGAGGCACCACTGTAGGTCCTGAGCTGTCCTGGTCCCACACTGGCCCTGGAGTATGTGGACTTGTCCTTTCTCCCAGCCACACAGAAGACATTTCCACCATGAAAGTGGGAGCAGAAGGCACAGACCAGCTCTGCCACCTCATTGGGAATTTGACTGAGCCTGAGGGTGAAAAGCCGGCATCTCCCTGGACATTGTGGCTCCAGCATCCCACTGCTGGCTCAAACAGGGACATCTGGACCCTGGGGGTGTGACCTGTGCTCCAGCATTGGGCCCATGATATGCTGGGCTCAGATGCTCACCCTGGGGACTGCCCAAGGATTGCTCTTGCCCTCAGCGTGGTGGGATGTGTTGGTCCTACCCAAAGGGACTGATGGCTGTGGAGCATCCCCCTCCCCTGGACTGAGGGCTGGGCTCAGGCAGCATGGGGAGCAATCACTTCTGACCTTCTCAAGCTCCATCTGTGTCCTGCCACAGGAAAATCATCTCAGAGCTGGGCAGGAAGGTGCTGTGAGCTTCGGGCATCTGCATTCACACTGCTGCCATCACTACGTGGGGTTCCCAGAGACAGAGTGCCCCCAAAGTCAGGTCCTTCCCTAGGGTCCCCTGATGCATTTGTGGCAGGAGTGAGGCAGCAGCCATTCCCCCTCGCTGCCCGGGTGGGGGGCTGAGGTCCCGGAGCCCCCCTTTCCCCGTCAGGAGTGCGTTTGACAGACAGACCTCCCTCCTCCCTCCCTGCTCCGCACGCAGCCATCCTCCACTCAAGCCAAACCTTTCCTTCAGCCTCGCTCCTCACGTCCCCAGCTCTCCCCGGCAGCAGGTGGGTGCCCACCCCTCCGTGCCTGCCATCGTTTCCCCGCTCCCCCTTCGCCCTCCCCAGCGCCGGAGAGAGCGAGACGAAAAGTGTCGGAGCGGTGAGCGCATAGCAACAGGGTCTGGGATGAAGCAGGTTCGGCAGCAGCATCTCCGCAAGGTGAGAGCCGGGAGCGGGGATGCCCCGGGGGCAGGAGCAGGGGACCGGGGCTACCCCCGGCAGGTGAGAGCCAGGAGCGAGGGTACCCCAGGGCTGGGAGCGGGAGCAAGGATAACCCCGGGCTGGGAGCGGGGGGGTCATGCCCATCGCCTCGCATCCCGTCCTCGGGAGCCTTCGTGGGCAGCCGACAGGGATTAGCGGATATTAGGGAGCAGCGCTCGTGCGCGGGGCCATGGCGAGATGGTGGCCAGAGGGATGGGGCATTTCGTGCCCACCGCTCCTCCTGAGCGGGAGGCACCGCTGCGCCCCAGCCCGCCCCTGCCAGCCGGTGCTGCCGCCGGTGGGTGACTCATGTTGTGTCTGGCCGGGCGCCGTGGGTGGCACCGGGGGCAGAGCTGGCTCCCCGCAGCCTGGCACCCCGGGGACGCTGCCCCCGCCAGCCCCGGGACTGCCCGGGCTTGGGGCCGCTCCCGCGGGACGAGCACAGGGAGCTGGGCAGTGCCCTTCCCACCTGCAGCTCGGATTGCCTCCTCATCCTCCCCCGTAGGATTTAAAGGGGTGTGGGTGATGGGGGGTCAGCTGGACGCTGAACTCTGGGTTCAGAGCAGAGCTGGCAGAGCTACAAACCCTTTTCACATCCTGCTGGAAACCCTTTTTAAACCCAGTTGTCAGGCTTTCCCATCCTAGGCTCCCCTCCACGGCCACTTTGCTCTCACCAGTGTGAGTTCACATTTCCCCCACACTAGGGACTGAGTCCTTTCTCTGGGGACTCAGTGGAGCAGGGTGGCAGAGCTGGTGTCAGCCACAACTCCATCGTGGGGTCGTGCTGCTGCTGAATGGGTCAGCCCTTCCTGGAGCATCCCGGGCAATGACCCAGGGCTGGGAGCCTCTTCAGCTACACCCTCTGCCAAACCATGCCCATTGAACACAGGGCAGGTTGACTCTGCTGAGATGAATGAAAACCCAGGGGAGTTTCATCCCTGCCAGGAAATTCCTAGGATATTGGGAAATGACGTAAAAACCCAGCAGTATCCTGGTGACAGCCAGCAGGCCCTGACAGCCTATTCCTCCACTCTTGTTTGGAGGCATTGTTTGGCTCTTCTCTTTCCTCCTCTTTCCTACAAATTGCTTTTCCAGATGGCTTTGTGACTGCAGGATCCATTAAAAGTGGTCTTTGCCCCTTCCAATGCCTTTCTGAGTTACTTGATGCTGGTGACCCTCTTTAGCATTTATTCAGGAATTCATTTAGTCCCGTGGTGATCGGTTGGGATGGAAAGCAGATGTCTCTGGAGTTATTTTCCCCATTCCCAGTGCTGCTCGGAGCCCTCTGTCCTTCATTACCCAAAAATACCATTGCTGAGCTCCAGATGGAGGACCTGGTGCTCACAGCCACCTTGGGACCCTTGTGCCCAGTGCTGGCATTAGGCTTGCCTGGAGCTGGTGGTGGCTGATGCAGAGATGTGCCCAGCCCCACTGCAGCACCCACCCAGGACCCTGACAGCCTCCTCCTCCTCTCAGTGTGATCCACTTCCCCTTGGTGAGCTGGAGTTTTAAACCTTCTTAGCAGACATATTTTAGACATATGGAAATACCTCTTCATTAGAGAAGACCTTTCTCAGGCTCTAAGGATTTCAGGTTGGTTTTTGCATAATAGTAGTTCCAGAAGAGCTGAGTGGTTGTTTCCATTTATTTGACTATTTTCTATGGGGTTTATTTGGTAGAAATGGACTAAATCCCACTGGAGCCAGTGGTGGGAGCCATGGTTCATGCTGTCCCTTCCCATACCTGGCCAGGCTGCTGAGCAGCATCTTCCTACCTGAGCCACTGCCCTCCTCTGCCTGCCACAAACTGCCTCAAAACTTCCCCAGGGTTTTCAGGTGAAAAACCACAAGCATTTGTATCTGTGCATACTTCCTGCAGTTTGGACATGGCTGTAATGAGTTTACTTCAGCCTCAGCCATCTCCAACCTCCCTGTGCTGGCTCCACCATCACTTGCTCCCTCTCATGGCATCTGCTGTGATCCTGGGCTGGGGTCACCCAGGGTCAGTGCAGCCCTTTGAGGGGCTCTTCCTCACCATAGCAGTGCTTTATTTACTTCACTTTCTAAGTGATATTACATTTGAATTAATTGTTATGCTTTTTTTTTATTCTTTCTCTCAGAGATTAACAAGCAATCCACACTAATCTGAAGTGACTCACACTTTAGAGACTCGCTGTGCTCAGATCCACAGGGGAGAAATCTGGTGCTGGGTGGCATTTCCCTTGCTCAAAGGCTGTGATTCACGCACAAAACACTGACAAAATAACCCCACAATGCCAGCCTGAATGGAGACAAAATAGGATGAAAACATACCTTTGATCCGGCTGGAGTTTTTTCACTGAGATACAGCTGAGTTTTGGTTTAAGTAAATTGGTTTAGAGAAAATAATTAGCATGGAGCCATTTCTTTATAGACCTGAGCTCTTATCTTGGCAGAGACTAAAGTGCTTTTTCTTCTCGGTGACCTTTGCTTTGCTGACTTCTTTGGGAGCATCTCTTGGTGAATAATGGAAAGTGATGCTGTGTTCAAAGAGGCCGTGGTTGCCAAGGGAGCTGTTAGTCCCCGTCTGTTTATAACTGCGAGACGGGAGCCCGGCTTGAAGGATGGCAGCTGACGGTGGAAAGCACTAGAGCAATACTGTAGCACTGGAACACTTCAGCTGCTGCTGAAAAAGAGAATTCCTGTTATGACAGAGGCTGAAAGAGAGCATTAATACTAAAAAAAACGGGTCTAGAATCAAGCTGGTATGTGAGATTTCCAGCAGTCTGAAGTAGGGAGGTGTGTTTCTCTCTGCTATTCGGGACAAAGATGGTCTGGGAGCCTTAAATATTGTGCTTTGTAATTGATTTCAAGTCAGGCAAATAGGCCAGTTTTTCTGTGATGTCTGTGGAAGGGCTGGGCTTTGGGGGAATTTTGAGCACTGCAGTCAGGGAGCAGCCTTTGTATGTGTTTTCCAGCAGCATCCCTGACCTGCATCTCCTCAGCTTGCCCAATGGGGACAACTGTCATTGTCCTTGGGGTCTATCTGACTCTTGAGTGGTCTCTGCTTTCTGCTCTGGGGTCCTAAATTTGAGCTGTAGAGCTCCAGGTAAGGATATTAACAAGGGGACAGTCATGATTGAGACACAAGTGACAAACTACATCCCATGGCCCTTGAAATGGGGACTGAGATGGGGACCAGGCCATTCACAGTTTGGAAAAGGTCCCGTGGGTTCCTTTCATTTCCTTTCATTGCTTCTGTGTTGATTTCTGTGCTACATCTGATGGACAGGCACCCTCACGTAATCAGGCCTTGCAGCTCTACCTGTGCCCTCCTGCAGGTGTTTAGGATTCAGACAGAGATGCAGGAATTAGGCAACAGGATTTAATGATCTCTCAGAATTCCTGCTTGCCAGTTTTCTGTGATTCAAACCTGGACAACAAGAGCTCCCCAGGCAGTGTGATGGACTGGGAAACATTTTTTTTTGCAGGGGGAAGACCCAACTGTGATGGTCCCTACCTGGCAGGGATCTTTGAGAATACAAGTTTTAGCTGCTGAAATTTTAGGGAGGGAGTTCAGAGCAGCCTGTCCATCCCCTGCAAGCACAGACAGCTGTGGGTCGTGCCCACTCTGTGTTCTGGGCTAATTAGCAGGCAGGGCCATGGCTTGGAGGTGTTGCTAAACCACAGAGCTGTGTTGAACAACTGCAGGAGGGCTGCCGGGCAGCGACAGTTTTATAGCTACAATATTATATTTGGGTCATATTTTGACTTTTCAGCCTCTGTTTCTGCAACATTTTCTTCTGGCCCTTGCCTTGGGATGGTGGCACCCAGCAGGGTTGGGCCTTTCACAGAGGAGTTTGGTATAACAGCTTTGCTGGAGCTGTGCATTTCAGGTTGGCTCTGAGAAAAGTTTGCCCTGGCTTGTCCTGTCCCTCGAGGTGTTTGTGCACCAGGTGGGGATGGGGAGGAGTTCGCCTCTGTGTTTGGTGCCTTTGGGCTGCAAGCAGCCTGTCTGCAGGGCCAGCAGCTGGGGGTTTGGGGCGCACCCTGCGAAGAGTGGGAGCTGGCAGCCCTCTCCATCAGCATCATGGCTCAGTGTCTCCATGGGAACAAGCAGCAGGAGCATCCTCCAGTCCAGTCCAGCTGGAGAGGAGGAGGAGGAGAGAGGAGGTGGCTGCCACCTTCCCTGAGGCCATGAAAGGGCAGCACTGAGCTCTGCTCACCAGGCAGCTCTGGCCTTCTGGAGTCTGCTGCAGGCTCTGAGCACACATGCACACTGGCACAGGAGACCCACAACTCCTTCTGGCTGATCCCTCCAGACCCAGGTCCCTCTCCCTCAACCACAGCCCATGGGTTTGTTCCCTACAGTTACGAACAGGGACAGGGACATGTTTTGTTTTCTTCAGAGAGCCCAAGAAGAGAAGGTTCCCAAATGGGCTCTTCCTGCCCTGCTCCTGCTACCTTGTCAGCAGGGACACCAGAATCCTCCTGTGCCTCGATACAAACACGATTGACTCCCATGCCAGGGCACAGCAACACGTGGGGCACAGGGACAGGATCCTCACTCCACCCCTTTGTGCTGCCTGGCTTTGCTGTGGGTGTATCTGTGATGGGATCTCATCTGGCAGCTCCTGGCTCAGGCTTTCAGCTCTGCAGGGAGGGGAGTCGGTGGGGATGCCTTCCCTGCTCTCCTGAGGTCAGGAAACTGGGGAAATTCAGACTGGACATCTCACTGCAGACCTGATGTACACCCACACACAAACACAGAGGTGCCCTCCTGGTGCATCACCCCAACCCAAATGGATTGCAGGACTCACTCTTCCACTTGCAGAGCTGAGGCAGTGGGGAGGAAGGGAACGGGTTAATGCCCTGCCTGTGCTGCATTGATCCAGAGCACATTAGGAGTGCTGGGAAGAGGTCTCTCCTCTCTCAGCAGGGACAACTGGGAGTATCACTAAATTCCCACAGTGCAGGCTTTTGGCAGTTGGAAAAGTGTGAAAAATGCATGGAGCATTTAACGGCAGCCAGCTGAGTGCCTGGCGTGGCAGCACACATGGGGCTGGGTGTCACGCTCCCTGGCACGCCACAGTGGTTCTCCCGCTGTCCTTGTGCCCGTATTCTGTAGGAGATCCAGAAAGTTTATTGTGGCCCCCTGAAAGGATCTTTGGAACTGGAGTTGCAAGTTGGGTCCTGGTGAGCCTTCCCAGGATGAGCTGGGACAATCCTGCCTTTCCCAGGGGAGCTCTGGCCATGTGGGATCACATTTATCCCTTTTGTTTGCTCAGTGGCAGAGCAGAGCACTGGCTGAGGTGGGGAACAGAGAGCTGCTGGGACAGGGTGTTCCCAAGGGACAAGTGTCAGTGCTGTGGCTTGGGGTCACAAATTCACACGCGAGTTCTTGGCACTCCTTCCCTCTCTCCCATTCTTCATTCTCTGTTTTTATTCCTTGCTCAACCCCTGTCTGCCCTCTCCCATGCCCTGGTCCCTCGCTCAGCCAGTGACACCCGATCTCCTGGTAAGCCCCAGCAGCCAGGATGGGGACCTGGGCTCCGAGTGCCCAGAAGACAGAGGGAACTGGACAGGGCGGCTGGATTTCCTCCTCTCCTGCATCGGATACTGCGTGGGCCTTGGAAACGTCTGGAGGTTTCCCTACAGGGCTTACACCAACGGAGGAGGTACTTGGGCATCCTTTGGAGCAGTCAGTCTCCCACCCACTGACCTGGGCTGGTAGGATGTCCCTGAAGAAATGTCCCTTCCCCTTCCTGGGGCTGGAAAGTAGCACTTGTTGCGGGGTGAAGCCTCCTCCTGCCCCCCATGCTTGTTGAGGGCATTAACCACCTGTACCCATGTGTGGAAGGGACTTGCCAGCCCATGTCCATATTCCTGGCCTTGGAGAGACCCCTGGCTCCATGCTGAGCTGAGCACCAGCCCTCCTGGTGTCCAGTAGCTTCTTGGTCTGGTGTCCTCCAGGACTCAGCAGGGTCAGCAAACACTTCCCAGCTATCAAAGAAGGGAGTGAACCTTTTGCAATTCAAGAGCCCCAGGTGATGGTGCCAAGTGTTGGTTCACCTCCTCCCAGAGCAATTGTTTGTTTCATGCAATAATAACTGGAGAATTTCATGGTGTTTCTGAAAGATTCAAAGAGAAAAGGGAGTTGGGAGCAGAGGGGAAGCACAGCACCAGGTGAATCACAGCTCTTTTCTCCTGTGCTAACAGTGAGATCTTGCTCCTCACTGTCTTCCTGATTTTGATGTAGGTCCCTCAGAGCCACACATATTGAATGAGCTTTATTCCCTGTCACAGCTGGGCTTTAGGTGTTTGTTCTGTATTACTTTCAGGTTTTTTTTTCTTGCTTCTTTCAGGAGCTTTCTTGGTTCCTTACTTCATCATGCTGGCCATCTGTGGGATCCCCATCTTCTTCATGGAGCTGTCACTTGGCCAGTTCTCCAGTCTGGGGCCACTCGCGGTCTGGAAGATAAGCCCTCTCTTTAAAGGTGCGTGAGTGAAGTCCAGGGCCTCTGAGGGGCATCTGCAAGAGCTCTTTGATGAGGACATGCAGCAGCAGCAGCATCCCATGATCCTCAAAGCTCTTGTTAGAATCAAAAGAACCTGGGGGAAGGTGTGGCAGGCTGGAATTTTGAGTTAGCTGTTTTAGTAGCTGCAAGATATGCATGAGATTTGTCAGTCTTTGAGGGCTCTGGATGGCATGAGCAGCTCTAGAAATGGTATGCAGATTATTAAGCCAGCTATTGTACCAAAATAGTGCATGAAAGCTAAGCAATACCTCTTAAAAACAAAGGTAAGAATAAAGCATTAAAAAAAGAAAGTTCAAACCAAATGCTTTCATTCTCAACATTAAGCTGGTGTAAAGCTTTTTGTATGAGGCAATAGATCATCAATACAGAGAAGGCATGTCCAGATGTTATAATGGCAATAAGAGGCTCCCCCAGCAGGTGAACCTTGGACTGGTTGAGCATTTGGCTGCTGAGGTGCAGTGTCTGACCCTGCTTTTGGATGTGCTTTGCTCTGCTCAAGCTCACTCCTTCTTTACCCTCTCCTTCCTTCAGGCGTTGGCATGGGCACGATCCTCATCGTCTCCTTGGTGGCCATTTACTACAATATGATCATTGCTTACGTTCTCTTCTACCTCTTTGCATCCCTCACAAGCGACTTGCCCTGGCAGCACTGCGGCAACTGGTGGAACACCGACCTGTGCCTGGACCACCACGTCATCAAGGCGGGGAACAACACCCTCCCCGTCAACATCAGCAACACCGTCAGCCCCAGCGAGGAGTACTGGAGGTAACGAGGTCAGCCCGACCCGGGCATGGGGATGTGGTCGGTGCCTAGTCAGGGAGAGGATGGGATGGGATGAGGGGTGAAGGATCTGCACATCCCGCAGCACAGATGCTGCAGGTCTCACTCATGGTTGATGGTGTGGGTGCAGCGATGGGCTGGTGTGCTCAGCTGTGGGTGACATCTCAGTTGAGCCACTGGGATGTGGGAGGTGTCCATGTTCTAGCGCTGCTTTGTTGGCCTGGAGATATACTAGACTGAAATGCATCCCACTTCTGGAATGGCTGGGAATTTGCTCTCAAGATGCTGAGCATCCCTTCTAGGCTCTTTAATACATGGTGGAGAAATCACTGCAACTGTTCCTGCTTGCTTGGCAAGGAGCTGCCAGTGCCTATGATTGTTGACAAGGTTATTTTGCAGCAGAGACATTTCTAGGGTCAGAGGGCCTCTGGAAGGAGGCAGGGGCTGCCCATGGCTGCTCTCTAGCAGCTCTCCTTCCCCCCTAGCCGGTATGTCCTGCACATCCAAGGAAGCTCGGGGATTGGGGATCCTGGGAGGATCCGCTGGAACTTGTGTCTGTGCCTGCTCCTTTCTTGGACTATCGTTTATCTGTGCATCCTTAAGGGAGTCAAATCCTCTGGCAAGGTAAGAGCTGGCTGCTCTCCTTTGGGGGTCCTACAGCGATGCTCACCAGTGTGTGTGACTCTGCACCTCTGGGAAAGTGAGACCCACAAACAGCATCCGCTGGGTATGGGATATTTTGGGGATGTCTTGCACACCCAGACACCAGCAGGGCTGACACACCGGCCCAGCTGCAGCTCAAGGACCCCAGGGTGATGTGTCCCACCCTGGGGACAGGGCATGGAGGCAGCACTCACGCCGTGCTCTCATTCCCAGCTCTCCCAGCTGGCTCTGCTCTCCCGCAGGTCGTGTACTTCACTGCCACCTTCCCGTACCTCATCCTGGTGATGCTGCTCATTCGTGGCGTGACCCTGGAGGGGGCCTGGAAGGGGATCCAGTTTTACCTCACACCTCAGTTTGATCACTTGCTGTCTTCCAAGGTGAGTAGGATGTTGTGCAATTTGTTCAAGACACAAAAGTTAACCTTCTCCTGCCACCTCCTGCATGCAACAGAGGCAGTTCCCTTACTCAGGTGTCTTTTCTGGCCACACCCTAACCTAAAGCTCTCTTGGTTGCTCCTAGACCAAAAATCTTTGTCCCACACCTTGTCTGGGCCTCTATTCCCATGTGTCCCCACCCCATGCATGCGTTTATGGCTCTGCATGGATGGACAGTACCAAGACTCCCCTGAGTACCAGAACCATGGGAGGATCATCCCAGCCCCTGTGATGGGCTGGGGGTGGCAATGGGTGCCTGTGGTGGATTTGACTGTTTGTTGTTCTCAATAAATCCCAGCATGTAGAGTGGGGGGCAGCAGTGGTGGTCACCAAGAGACCACCCAGTTTTACAAGGCCATTTAATGCCACACTGGGCTGGCCCTAAAACATTCTTGTTATTCCTTCCATTACCCAGCTGATCCATTATGAGTGGTGAGTGTGTTAACAAGGAAAGGCAAATATCCCATAGGCTGTGCATGCTTGGAGCTCTGGGGAAGATGCACCCAGGGAAGCGGATTTCTAATGCCATCTTCCTCATGTGAAGGTTTCCAAACCCCTGCTCTCCTCAGAACTTCTTCCTTCACCCAGGTGTGGATCGAGGCAGCCCTGCAGATTTTCTACTCTCTTGGGGTGGGCTTTGGGGGCCTCCTCACCTTCGCCTCATACAACACCTTCCATCAGAATATCTACAGGTGGGAGCCAGCTGCTGTCTTGTAAAAATTGTGAGTTGTGGGGAGCCGTGAAAACCTGAGCTGGTGGGTTCAAAGCCAGCAGAAGCACATGGTGCAGCACAGTCACCCTGCTCTGCTCCTTGCACTGAGGGGATACCTGGAAGCTTGTACAGGCTTGAGAGGGACAGAGGAATCTGTGGGAGAAAATTCTCCTAAGCACCAAGGCAGAGCACCCAGCTCAGAGGTTTTGGGCTGTAGGTGCTGAAGGCTGAGGATATTTGAGGCTGGAGTTTGCGCAGTCCCCAGCATCCGATGTAGTTCACCGGCAGAGGATGGTGTTTGACACTTGGTCTGATCCCATCCACAGGAGAAAGAAAGCTTTGGAGGAAGCCCACAAAATTATCCATGAAATATATGCTCCTTTTGACCCTGGAAAGCCTTGCCATGCGAGGCCCTGAAGGACAGTCACTGTGTCACCTCATTGTGACACCTGGGGCTGGCAATGCCACTGTGCATGGGTGTGGGGTGGGAAGGAGCGAGCACGTTCAGAGCATCTTCTTCCTTCTCTGTAGGGACACCTTCATAGTGACCCTGGGCAATGCCATCACCAGCATCCTGGCAGGGTTTGCCATCTTCTCCGTTTTGGGATACATGTCCCAGGAGCTTGGGGTCCCTGTTAACCAGGTGGCAAAAGCAGGTGAGGCCAAACAAAGAGGTTTTCCCGTTCCCCCTCTTCCTGAATGTGCTGAGGAGCATCCCTTCCAGGATGGAAGGCACCTGAGGGTGTCAGCATGAGGAACGAAGGTGGATGCTCAGCTGGCCAGGGGGAGGGAAGGGGGCAGACAAGCGCCTGTGGTGTAAATATTGAGGAACAAGTGATGTCTAATGAAGGTCTGAGCAAGGAGCAGGCTGTTTCTCAACCCTCTGCCCCAGGACCCTTCCTCCCCATCTTGCCAGAGTCCTGGCAGGTCCCTGTCATGGTGCTGCTCTGCTGAGCTCTCCTCTCCTCCATCCCCCCCCATGCCCAGCTCTGTCACCACCTTTTCACCCTGCTGTCCTTTGCCTCCCCTAGGTCCTGGTCTGGCTTTTGTGGTGTACCCCCAGGCCATGACAATGCTCCCCCTTTCTCCATTCTGGTCATTCCTGTTCTTCTTCATGCTGTTAACCTTGGGCCTGGACAGCCAGGTAAGGACAGAGCCCACGGAGCCAGCCGTGGACTCCAGGCAGCCTGAGGGCTCAGGGGACGCTCTCCTCCCGTGCCTGCAGTTTGCATTTATGGAGACCATCGTTACGGCAGTGACAGATGAGTTCCCCTACTACCTGCGGCCAAAGAAAGCTTCATTCTCAGCTGTCATCTGCATCGCCCTCTTCCTGATGGGGCTCATCCTCACAACAGAGGTATGGGTGTGGGGAAGGATCCATTGTGGGGACCAACTAGGGACTCATTTTAGGGAGAACTTAGGTCAGCGGGCAAGTTTTTAGATGTGTATTCGTATCAGACAACCAGGTGAAAGAGAGACGAGCCCAGGCTTCCAGGAGGTGTGAGGTCCTAGGGGAGTGACACAGTGTTATCCCCATCCCTACACCAACCCCACAAGGAGACTGATGTCTCTTGAGGCTGCTGACTGCTGTCCTCCCCAGGGTCCCCAAAAGTCTGAGGGCATGGGTGGAGGTTTATTGGGACGATGGTCCTGGAGATGCTGGCCTCTGTGCTTTGTCTCCACAGGGTGGGATGTACTGGCTGGTCCTGCTGGATGACTACAGTGCTGGCTTTGGTCTCATGGTGGTGGTGATCACTACCTGCCTTGTGGTGACACGTGTCTATGGTAAGGGTGTGTGTCCCCACAGGGGCACAGGGAAGGATGGGCTGTCTGTATGGAGAGAGGGATTTAGAGGGAGCAGCAGGGAAACCAACAGCCTCACAGTGGAGCAGGAGACTCTGCTCCCACCACCTGCTGCTTCTTGGCTATCACTGGATTCACCTCTCCAAAGACACATGTGGTGCTGAGCCTGGTCCTTCAGGCAGCACCAGCTGGGCCCCCCTCCTGCATCTCCCAGATGGGTGGGGGGAGACTGCTGTAGAGGATGCAAACCACTGCTTGTGGTGCAGGGCAGCCTGGTACAGGCACAAGGCTCCGGGGGAGGGATCAAATCTTCTGAGTCCCTCTCCCTCCTGCAGGCATGAAGAGGTTCTGCCGAGATATCCACATGATGCTGGGATTCAAACCAGGGCCCTACTTCAGAGCCTGCTGGATGGTCCTATCCCCGGCAACAATGATGGTAACTGCTCAGCTTGAGCTGCTGGGTGGTGCTGGAGAACCTTGGTGGTGCCAGTATCCCTGGGTGACCTCCCAGTATGATAAGTTGCTCTGCTGGCATCTCCTGCCCTGGAGACCATCCTTCTGCTGGGAGGTATCCATCATCTCCAGGCCTTTTTTGAGAATGAGACCTCTGGGATGACCTCACTTTCTTCCCACCCCACAGGCTCTGCTGGTGTATAACATTGTCAAGTACCAGCCCTCTGAGTATGGCAACTACCGCTTCCCCACCTGGGCCGAGGTCTTGGGCATCCTCATGGGAGTCCTCTCCTGCCTGATGATTCCCATGGGCATGGTGGTGGCTGTGCTCCAAGAAGAAGGGACGCTGTGGGAGGTAGGAGGTACTGGGGTGTGGCACTGCTGGGGAGCACCCCAGAAATGTGCAGCAGTGAGCACGAGCCCCTCCCAAGCCAGTATCCTCTGGAAGTTTCTGTATCCTCTCTCCTGGAGGTGTGTGTCCCCATTCCCCCTAGCTGCCCACGGGGTGTGAGAGGTGGCACATCCCAAAGCATTTCCAGCAGTGCTGCTTCCTGTGATGCCAGGGGGGTACTGAGTAAAACTGCTGCCCAAGGGGCAGCCCAGTGTGCATTCCCACTCCCAAACGAGCTGTGCCCTGTGGGGAAGCACATTGTCCCCAGCGTGGGGTGGCCATGGGCACCTGGGACTTTGCACCCACTTGGCAGGCGCAATGACACAGCAAGGCAGGCAGCTGCCAGCCTGTGCAGGCAGCCCAGATGGGATCCCTGCACTGAAAGGCTTCTCCCAGGAGCAGGTTACAGAGCTGCTGGCTACTCTCAGCTTTCCCAGCCCTTCACTGCTCTCCCCAGGCTGTTAAAAGCAGAGGAGCAGAGCCTGATGCTCTCCCCAGCTAGCAATCCCCTGCTGGAGCACTTGCTGGCTGTAACCTGGCTTGACACAGTTGTGGCAAGGGCAGGAGCCACCCTGGCTGAGGCTAATCCCTTGTCTAGGTGGCTCCAACCCCACAGCACAGGGCTGTAGCCCTACAATAGCCCCTCGCTCCTGCAAGCCCTCCCCACCAGCACCCTCCCAGCCCACAGCAAGGCATTTAGAGCCACCTTCCCAAAAGGTTTCAGGACAAGCTTTTGACCCCATCCCATCCTCATTGGGGGTTCTTTCAGTCCCTGGGGGCCGGCAGGGCACTGGGAGGGGTGGGTGAGCTGCAGGGTGGGGTGCTGCCTGGAGAGCGGAGGGTGCAAGGCGCCTGTGCTCCCTCTGCCTGTCCCCTCACAGCGAGTCCAGCAGGCCAGCCGGCCGGCCATGGACTGGGGCCCGTCCCTGGAGGAGAACCGCACCGGCGTGTACGTGGCGAGCCTGGCTGGCAGCCAGTCCCCCAAACCCCTGATGGTCCACATGCGGAAATACGGGGGCATCACCAGCTACGAGAACACGGCCATCGAGGTGGACCGGGAGATGGAGGAGGAGGACGATGAGGAGTCCATGATATGAGCGGACCCAGTGTCCCACAGGCCGGGTGGGAGCTCACCCTCCCATTTTGCACAGGTTGCACTGCAGCACTTCAGGACAGCTTGGGGGGGGTCTTTCAAGGAGTAGTCAGGAGCTGCTGACTCTGCCAGGTTCCTCATCACCACTCTGGCCCTGCCAGGACAGAGCTGCCGCCTGTCCTGGTGCCCCCGATGTGTTTCTGTTCAGTGTGACAAACTGTGTGATGAGTCCATGTGTTTGTGTGACAGTGTCTGGTTGAAGTGTCAGGGCTGTCCCACTCCCACACTCAGCCCCAGCCCTGCCGTCCCCACTCAGGGATGTCCAGGGTGCAGGGATGTCCAGGCTGCAGGAGGTAGGGAGGAGGAGAAGGAGCTCCTGTGTGTTGATCTGTTCTCTGTTTGTCTGTATTTGACTCCAATAACCCATAAACACGTGTGAGAGAATCTGCAACAGCCTCCGTGCCCCGAGGACAGCGTGTGCCAGAGTGCTCTGATCCCACGGAGGTATTCCAGCAAAACCAGCACAACTCAGTGTCCTCCTAAAGCAATTTGACCTAATAAATGAGCAGTTAAAAACAAGTAGAAGAATAAAAGAAAAGGCTTTATAAACAAGCCAGGATGAAGATCCCCCAAGGACCTTGGTGGGTCAGGACAGCTCTTCCCTGTGGTGCCTGGCAGGGTTGGGGTGACCTGAAGGAAGAGAAGAGATGGTGTAACCTGTCCTCCATGTGTGCAGGAGGTCAGGGATGGGTTTCAGCTGGACCCAGTGTCCAAGAAGGACCTCTGTCTATTGCCAGGGGAGATCCAAGGTGTGGCCCCAGCCCTGAGTGCTGCTTTTCCAAGTGAAAGGAGAAGGGCTGGGTTTCAGTGTCTGTGTGTGATTTTGGGGTAGATCAGCCCATGCCCCACCTCCTGCTGACACTGAGGGTCTTGGTGACCTCCTCGATGGGGCTGTTTGGACCTGACGCTGCCAGTCCCCACCATCCCAGTGTCATGTGTGCCCTCTGCCACATGCCATCAGCTCACCAGTAAATGCTGTGTGACACAGCCCCTGCCTGGGTTATCTGGGGGGTCCTCAGCATGGAAGAAAGGCACATCTAGAGGGGCTTCCAGGGCTTCCTATGCACATCCAGAGGGGCACAGCTCCTCCTGGTCTTTTCCCTGCAAATCTTTGTCCTGGTAAAAGACAAAACCCTAGGACAAACAGAAAAATTTGGGTCTATGTCTGGCTTATGGATGCACTCCTGGTGCACTGGGTCCAGCACTGTGGCCTGAGCCTCCAGGGTGAATTCTGGCAGGAGGCTGCAGTCTTCCTCTTTCCCCACAGTACAGGAGATTTAACTATTGCCTTCGCTCCTCCAAGAGTGTAGGATCATTTCCTACACCTTGTGCTCCTGCCCGCTCACCTCCTCTTGACCAGGGATGCTGAGTTCATTCGCAGATGGCTCTGCCCTTCCTTTCTCCTGCAGGACCACTGATGGCTTTCCCCATCCTCCTCACCATACCCACCAAGGCTGCAGCCCGTGGGGGCCACGGGGATCCCCCAGCCCCAGCTACTCCGGGCGTGTGGGGCTCCTGCAGCACAACCGTGAAGCGCCTTCGACTGCTGGCCTGGGTTAATCATTAGAGCCCGGCCATAAAAGCGTGGCTGATGGAAGGTTCAGGCCATGGCGGCTGGGGAGCGGGGAGGGCCTGCCATAAACATTTATGGCCCCAATGAATCCCTCGCTCTAACCTTGACACTATTTACTGAGCAGGAGGCCTCAGGAGGTCACGGTGTTGCCCAGCCATCGCTGTGGGTACTGGCCAGGGAGCCTGAGCTGGGCTGGCCCCCAGAGGGGCACACACAGGGGTCTGTGTGGGGTGATGCACTCGGGTGTTTCATGATGTTGCTGCCTGCCACAAAATACAGAGGAACCAGGACAACATGACGCCTTCCCATGGCATGGAGTTGAAGCTGCTCTGGGCTGACCAAGATGGTCCAGTCTCTGCATGTCTTCAAGCTTTTCCTACCTGCATGGGGTCGTGCTATATTCCCCAAATCCCCACTGGGACACTCGGGGCTCTCCCTTGGCAGCTGCCATCAACCAGCACTGCGCTGCAGAGCGATGGAGCCGAGGCTGTGCCAGGGATGTGGTTGGGTGGCAAACCTGGCAGTGAGGGAGGGCACCAAGGGCAAAAGGCAGTGGGGCAGTGGCACATCCAGAGGACACGTGTCCTGCGCCATGCGTGGCTGCCCAGGGCTGGGGGGGACGCAGCAGCGGGAGCATTCCAGTGCTGACACCTGCCGGGGCCGGGGCAGATGGCAGGGAGAGGGGGGCAAAGGGGCACCCCAGGGCCTGGGGTGGAGCAGGAACAGGGAATGTGGCAGCCCGACTCCAGTGCCCCTGAGGTACCAGCCCTCCTGCATGGGCAAAGCCCAGCAGGTGCCCTTGGGAGCACCCCAAGCCCACCCTGGACTTGGCTGGGGGTCCGGTGCCCCTCACCCTGCAGCACCAGCTTCCTCCAAACTTCCCTAAACTGCCCACTAGGCACCCCCATCCCCTATCTAGCTTGAACAGCTGCTGGGGGCTCCCAGACACCTGCAGCCCCCAGAGCCCTGTCCCTAGGAAAAGGGCTGGATTGCAATGAGCTGGGTCTGGGCATGANCGCCCTCCCTCCCACCCCCACCCTGCTCCCTGTCCCCCCCCACCACCCTCCCCAAACAGAGCATCCGATTTGA
>VWZW01000318.1:159237-258768 GCA_013397115.1 Edolisoma coerulescens | reverse complement strand
ACGTGACAAAGCTTGGTATACTCTTAATTATAATATATTTTTTGCAATCATCTTAAATAAATATTTCCATAGAGATTTCCTGTAAGTATATATATTTTATATATATATATAATATATAAGAGAGAGAGATAGATCTCATTTTTTTTTCCTTAAACCACTGTTAACATATTTTCCTTGCTTGTCCAAAAAATGTTACAAAAGCCCTAAAATTGTGCAACAGTTAGAAAAAACGGACAACAATCCAAAGAAGGAAGGAGCCACTCGATACAGTCCCCTCCACTGCTCCCTCTCTCCCACTCCCTGTTGACAACCTGCAGGAGGGAAGGAGATTCAGATGAATCTGGTGGCAGAGTGGCCACCAGCCCCTGCTCTGGTGTCCCCACAGCCTGCTCACATCTGGATTTCCCTGTCTGATACAGATAGGCTGGGACCTGCACCTTGGGACATGGGCAAGGGCGAGGTCTCCAGTCTGCTGGCTGGAGGATCTGTGCAGCATCAAGAGCGTGGGGTACACCATGACGTGTCCTGTGCTGGGGAAGAAGGGTCAGTCTGTCTCCTGGGGTGGCCAGAGGAGGTTATGGGATCTCCTGCTGGCAGACACCTCTTGGTCCATGGGGCTGTGTGGCTGCCCTCTCACACACGGCACTGCAATCCCACCACGGGCTGCAGAGCCCACCGGGAGCTCCAAGTGGGAGTAGATGACTGCTGCCTGCTCCAGCTTCTGGGGATCCATGGGAGGAGAGGCAGGTTTGGGGTCAGACAAGGGTTTGGTGCCTGGCAGAAGGGGCATTTCATGCAGGTTTTGGGGGAAAAGACAGCTCTCCCAGCTGTGCCTGGCTGGGGTGAGGAGGAGGGTGCCTGCTCCTCCAGCAAAGAGCAGAGGCCCAGGAGTGGCCTCTAGGTCTTCCAGAGGGATTGCATCAGCAAGATGTGAGAAATTTTGATGTTGCCAGTGGACCTGGCAGCCAGGAAGGGAAAACAGGCAGCTCCCCAGCCCACCTGTGGAGCTGGGAGCTCGACACCACTACAGCAAGTGCTTCCAGTTAGACATCCCCTGTGGTCTGGGAGAGGTGGAAGAGAGGATGAGTTTGGAGGACTTCCGAGCTGGGTTTGACCCAGACACCAGGAGACCAGGAGTTCTGTCTGTGCCAGGAAATGAAACATGCCATAGCCTGATCTCCAGCCTTGAGGCCAATGGGACAGGAGGTCCATGGTGGTAAACTCTATCCCAACAAGGTGGCCTTGTCCATGTTGCTTATTAGGAACATCCCTGGACCTTGTCATTCCCAGAACCATGGTGGGATTGTTGGGGCAATGCCCGTTCGCATGTGTCAAGGACAGTGTCAACAGCTTAAAAGCAGAGATGTAACAGCAGCATTCCCAGCTCTTCCAGCCAGAGAAGGATGGTGGAAACTTATTTATACAGCTTTCCTGCAAGTTTAGGAGAAATCAACAAATGCGAAGGAAGACAGAGACAGATGTTTTCCATGGATACTGAAAGAAATGGTGGTGGTCCATCAGTGCTTGCTGAGATGCTCTGGAGATACAGGAACCCCCTCTGGAGAAGCAGGGCAAGGTGGGCCAGAGACACCAGGCAGGACAGACCCCTAAAGTGCAGGTGCTTAATGCTGCCAGCGTGGGCATGTTGGGAAGCTGGGTCTTCCTTGGTCAGGCTGCAGCTTGACTGGAAGACTAGAATGAGTTTAAACTTCAGACTCTGCTTCCCTTGGAAAGGAGTGTTGCAAGGACATCCAGCTGCCTCCTGGGGAGATGACCTTAGGGAAACCTCAAGGAGGAGAAACTCCCTCCAAAAAGACACCTCAAAGCCTTCCTGGGAGCCAAGATGCTTCTCCCTAGAAGGGACTGTGGGTTCTCAGTGAAAGGAGATTGTATCTACCCCAACATCTCATCTGTTATTCCCAGCGAATCCCACCACACCCCCATCCCCAGTCCTTTCTCCAGTAGCAGCTGCTGGAGCAGCTTCACCCTCACCGCCCATCCAAGGTCCACAGCTGTCAGCAGCTTCAAAACCAGGCTGAGATGGCATCTGCCCTTCAGCCCCCATGCAGAGCCCTGCCATGATGTCCTCCATCATCATCCACCTTATACCAATTCCTAAAAATCCTCTTGACACATGGAGAGCTTGGACATCAGAAGGTGGATAAGACTGACCACAGCTGGCTTCACAGCCAGCTCTGGGGAGGGAGAGAACTGTGAAAGAGCTGAGTCCTTCCTTTAAAAACTAAAAATACTTCAGCACTACATGACTACAGGAAGAAAAACAGATCTGTAAAAACACCCAAACTCTACCTTAAAAGCTAATCCTTTCCCTGCGTGGATTTCCCTGCTCTGGGGAACTCTTGCAAGCCTATGGTGCACAGGTCCCTAAGGGCATGGGGATCCCCATGGGCACCCATGGATCAGCTCTGTGATTTGCCCCCAAAAAGGCATCTCCTACATACATCACCAGCAGCCATCACACTGCTGGCACAGAGAAACACACCAAAACACTTCTCAGGGCCTGTCCATGCCCCAGCAGTTTAGATTTCTTCCCCTCCATCCAGTGGGAAAATATTTTTGCAGTCTGCAAGGATGCAGCTGCATTTGGCATGGTGGCCGTCCCTGCCTCAACAGAGAGCAAAGCATTCAAAACCACAGAAAAGGCAAAATACACGCTCAGAATTTACATGGAGGAAACATTTCCTCTTTTTTTTTTTCCTTTTTTTTTCCTTTTTCTTTTTTTTTTTTTAGGTCCAAACCAAGCAGTTTTTGTTCATTTCTTTGTTTTTCAACACACGCACCGTCTAGAAAGTTAAACACCATGCAGACGAAGAGAGTGGAGCTAGAAAGTACCCCGGGGCAGCAGTGCTGCAGAAGCCTCGCGTCAGCGAGCGAAGAGGCTCCAGTCAGAAAAAAAGAGAATGTGAAACGGAAGAATTGCCGGAAAAACACCCACCCTCGGACCTCTACCTGAAGGCAAAGAGGTGAGACCAACATTCCCCTTCCCGGCCATGTCTTCTGTCCTGAAAGCCACGCGCCGGTGGCACTCCCAGAGCCACCGCTGTGGTTTGCCCTGCAGGAAGACCCATGGGGTGCAGGAAGGTGCCATGGCAATGTGGGTGCCCCTGGAGATGGGTGCCCCTGGAGGTGGGTGCCTTCGCCACCCAAAGCTGTGGGACAGAATGGGACAAGCCACCACGGTGCGAGGAGGGGGCTGGCAGCCGTGGGACCCCTGGTAGGAGCATCGTGGCAGAACAACCCCACTTCAAATGTAAACGCAATGAAAAACAGCAACCCCGAAAAATCCCCCCTCCCTCCCCACTTAAACAGTTGAATGTTTCTAGTTATTACATAAAGATCCATTTCAGCAAATACTCAAAATCAAGTTACGAAATACACGGTAGGTTGGTTTCTTTTCCCTATAAAAAGGCATGCGCTCAAAGGAGAAGACAGCGAAAGGCTTGTTTGTTTTTGTCGAAGCACAATCAGATTCTGCAGTTTGTCACTAAAGCTTGCATTCCTTGTTGTCGCTGGAAGGAGTCACGTGGGCCACGGAGGTTTGTGCCCCGAGCCAGCAGCCAGCTTGGCTGCCCCTGTCCCATCCTGGGAGTCAGGAGCAGGGGAACACCAGTGCTGTGTGTAGGGGGCAGGGGTGGGTGCTGGGGTAAAGGATCCAGGCTGGGTGGGGGGTGAGGAGGAGGGCGCAGGGGCGATGCTACCGCCCGGACATGGATGGGAGAGCCCCAGCTCCCGTCTGTGCCGATGTGGTACTGGGAAGCAGTTGTCTTTCTCCTCCTCTCTTCTCCCAGCATCGCCAGTCTCTGCTCCAAAGGGAGAAGGGAGGAAGGAGGGAGAGCATCCTTCTTGGCACAGCAGCTGCCTGGAGCCAGGGTGCAAACCTACTTGCTCTCCTGGGAAGGAGCCAGCCTGCGCTGGGAAGGGAAAAAACACAGATAGTCTTTACTCACCCATCCAAACATGGCCCTCCTTGCACAGGTACGCATGAAAAATGGACTTTGCAAATGGGTTGGATTGCAGTTCCCCGGCTGAGGCTGCTGGGAAGCAGGAACTCAGGTCGGGAGCAGGCGGGAGTCATGGCAGCAGACAGGGACCTTGATAGCAGCAAAGCAAAATCCACCAGCACGCAGGGAGGATGCAGCAGAGAGCGGCTCAAAACTGCCCCCCTCTTCCTCGGAGGGCTTCCAGCAAAGGTGGGGATGGAGGTGGATGATGAGTCTGAGCCCAGTTCAGGAGATGTGCTGGGTAGTGAGGGGGCCCACCGACGCTATGCAGCCGACGAGGGGGGCCTGTACACCGGCGAGATGCTTGGGGTTAAGTTCATGGTTTCTCTTTTTCTGGTTCATGCAGAGGAAGGGGGCCCAGCGCCGTGACCCCGGCAGGGTGGGGGGTTTGATGGGATGCTTGCGCTGCACTGGCGGGGCTGTCGTGTGTGTGCGGTGAGAAGCGAGGGGTTATTCCAGCGGGAACCAAGCAGCAGAGCCAACAGCCAAAGTCCCGTAGGTGAACATGTCGGAGGGGGTCTCCCCTTGGTAGTCAGTCAGTGACAAAGCCAACACGGGCAGGGCCACGCTTCAGCTGCAAAACACAAACCGGGAAGAGCCGGAATTCGCTTTGACCATCCCTTTGGCAGAGCATCCCTCTCCCCCCATTGCCACCTCACAGCAATCAGCCACCTCCTCCCCACCACGGACCCTTGGGACAGGATCCCACATGCTGTGAGCCTCAACGCTGCAGCGAGCCCACACCCAGCCCTCCCCATCCCCATCCCCTGTGCCCCGTCCCTGGATGCTCACAGGGCTTACTGCGGTAGGACCGAGGGCGCGCCAGATCTGTGGAAGTGAACAATCTGCCATTTGCCATCCCGGCGGTGCCAGATGCGGGTCTCCTCCGACTGGGCAGTGCGGGGGATCCCTCCAGAGTCCACGTACTGCGTGATGCGGATGTAGGCAATGCAGGCAGACTCATCTCCCATCAGGTGGATGTGGGGGTTCAGGATCGTCGTGTGCACGGGCTTGCTGTTCCGGGACCACACTGGAGAGGGGTTATGCACAAGTGGATTTAGGCAGGGGAAGAAGTTTGGGTGGCTCTTGCCCGGGGTGGCAGCAATGTGGGAAGGGGAGACACTTGTGGTAAGCTCTCTGCTTGATGGGGCTGAGTAAATGCTGTACAGGTGGGTTCAGCATGGGTCCACCTAGAAAACAGCTAACCCAACAACTCCTCTACAGACACCTGGCCCCAGCTGACCTAATAGCTCCTGCTAGGATCTTCCAGATTAGCCAGAGATGCTCCCACAGCAACCCTAACCCTATTCCCTCCAGCAAACTGATGGAGGTCAAGACAGGCACATAGGAGGTGGGAGGGGTCCCTCACAAAGCGAGCTGCTTACGGTTTTCAAAGTAGAATCGGTGGAAATCCAGGCCTTCCACAAGGTTGCCGAGAGCTTCAGGCTCAAAAGCAGTCATTCCAGGATCACACATCTTCCTGGGGAGCCGGGAAGGGGAGAAAAAAGGGAAGGGTTATCTCACCACTTCTGGCATAAGAGCCTGAAGAACCCAAACGCCTCCTGCTCAGGATGGCTCCCTCAGCCTGAGGCTGAGGAGTGTCTGCAGCAGTGAGTAATTCTTGCAAAAATCTGACCTCATCCCTGCATTCTGCCCAACCCACCTCACCTCCTACCCACTGGCTGCAGCCAGGACCCCACCAAAGCAGGGTGCATTCTCTATCAGGCACCCTCTGCAATTAAACCTCCTCAAACATTGTCATCTTCTTTACAAGAAAGGAAGACATCAGGGAAAAAACTCATTATGTGCTCTGTATCAAAATATCCCTGCTGCAATCCTCTGAGGCAGGGACAAAGACCTGCACTCACTCAGAAGTCACTAATTAAATCAGCCTTGGACACAGAAGAGGTGTACTCTGAACAGCATCAGCTCAGCAAGCAGAAATCATCTACGCTTCAGAACAGCCTAAGGCAATCTGGATATAATGGATTCCACGGACACAAACACTTCTTTGACCATAAATCACGTTTACAATTATTCCTCTTTCTGAAAACCAAAAACTGGGCTCATCCATGACAGTGAGACCAGAGAGCTGTGGGCAGCTGAGCACGAGAGCAGCGTCAGGCTTGGAAACTGATGCCTCCTTCTTCTCTTGAATGGTCTCCACTATCCCCCACTACATCAACCTGGTCACCCTGCCCTGGGCAGCAGTAAAATCTCCTGGGCAGCACTGTAAGAGTGAGAGACCCAGGTCTGGGAGGCTGAGCCCTCACCCAGCCCAAACCCGCACTGGGCACACTCACGTGTAGGACTCGAAGTCGCCATTGCTTATTGCTTCAATCAGCTGCTCTGTGACTTTAATGATTTCTTGCTTCCGCACTGTTGGTTCAAAGAGAAAAGGGAAATAAAAGGATAAAACAAACCAGTAGTCGGTGCTGGTGTTATCATATCGGTGAGAGATCTTTATCTCACCAGAAACAGACCACAGGATGTGGGGGGACTTTGGAAACTGTACAGGGAAAAAGCAGAAGAGCGACTTGGGAGAGAGATGTGGGGAAGGGCTCTTCATCTCCAGAAAGCAAAGATTTTCAAACTCAGGGCAAAACTGAAAACCCTTGTAATTTCCTAAAGAGCCAAAAGGTTGATCACCAAGTGGGAAGCTACCCTCAGCCCAAAAGTTGGGACAGGCTGGTCTTGACTGAAAAGCCTTGCTAAGCTGGGACCCTCTACCCCATGAACTCGCAGCAGAGGCCAGCTAGGGCAAGCTGGACCAAGGATGCTCTCACCGCCCTCTGAAATGGGAGGAGATGGTCTCAGCAGGGAGGAGAACAGGTGAGTGACCTGTGCAGCCACCCCAAGAGATACAAGAAGAGACCCTGCAAAGGGCACAGAACTGTGCAGCAACTGCCAGGGATTCCAGGCACTGCTGGTTCATCTGGGAAGGGATGGGCTGCAAGAGCAGCTTTGGCTCCCAGGGATGCAGGAGGAGCTCTCAGAGGTAACCCCGGGCTTATTACCAAGGCTCTGCTTCAAATGCAAATTGGCATCATGCTTGGCTTTTTTTTTTCCTTTGCATTGTGACTAATGAAAGGAGAGGGAGCGTTCCTAGGAGTTGTTCAGAAAGGCGAGGGAATCCCATCACTTCCTGAGCACCACCTGCCTCCACATCCAGGCTCGGGGAGCCCCTCTCCAGGAGGACGAGGTGTCCCATTAGCTCTCATGTCAGGCCAAAGTCCATCTTGCTTTGTGCCGAGATCACTTCATCGAGAGACTTTACAAATTAACACCGATAAATTATTCCCTGGGTTATTCTTAGAAAGCTGCCTCTGGCAGGCAGGCGGGTGGCAGACAGGGATTTCCCCTGGAGGCTTTTCCCAAAGGGATGCTTATTTTAAAAGAGCAGCCGGGCTGCTGTCCCTGCAGATTTCTGCCATTTCCACACCTGCTTTCAGGGAACATCCCTGTTCACGGGAGCACCCTGCTCCTCACCAGCAGTGCCCCAGCTGCTCGTGTCAGCAAGTCAGCAGTGGTTTCACAGGAGTTAAAGCAGCTTCTGAAGGGCCCTGAGACAGCTTGATGGTGGTGGGTTCTGGTGTAGCAAATATCTCGAGAGGGGTGGCCAGGCCCACAGGCACCCCTCCAAAACAACCTGCCCACCTTCCCATGTGCCCCCACTGGTACCTTTGGTGTCTTCGTCCTCGATGGTGGTGTTGGTGCTCTCCGACGATTCCTGAGCAAAGAACAGAAAGGAGAGATGGGGTGGTGAGAAGGGTCTTCTCCCCGTGACAGACGGAGCTCGTGTGTTCGACAGCCCCCCGAGTCCGACCCCACAGCGCTCAACTGTGCCAACAGACAGAAACCAAGGAAACGCCAGCAGGTCCAACCTGTCCTCAACCACAGCTCTAGGGCAGCACTGGCAGAGCCCTCCCTGACCTCCACTCCTTGTCGCCAAGGGCACAAGAGGTGGGCTGTGGAGGGTCTCGTAGGAACGGCGCTGCCTTTCCTACCGACACCTGTGGGGACAGAGATGGGGGCAGGTCCAGGGGCCATGTGGTGGGTTCCTAGGAGCGTTGCCGGAGGGGCAGGGAGAGGGGCTGTGCAGGGGTGGAAGACACCATGTTGACTGTACAATAAAGAGAGAGATGTACAAATTAACAGCGAGGAGGAGCTGGGATGAGAAAGAGGGGACTGTGCAGGAGTGAGAGAGACCACACTGACCGCAGAGTAGGGAGAGAAATGTACAATAAAACAGTGCTTCCAAGACCCACATGGACCACTGAAGGCTGAGACACAGCTCTTTCAAGAAACAGCTGAGCACTACACAGATTTGGGGGGAGAGGGGTACTGACCCCCCGTCTCTCTCCGGGAGCCTCATCAAGGCAACTCTGCTAGCGGAGCTAGAGCAATGGCTCTGCTAGCTCTTCCCAGCAGAGCCTTGCTTGTGTATTACCCAGAAGACCCCGATGTAGGTTGGCAAGGTGTCCCATGACCATACAGTCCCCGCAGAGGCATGGAAGGTGTTTCTCCAAGGCTCCTTGGACCGATGCAGCCTGCAGACCTGAGTCAGGAGAACTGGGAGAAACGGCATGAGAACCCATCAGCAAGAACCAGGGCTGGCTTCCCACCAGCTGGTGGCCAGCAAGTGCCTGCACCAACCCTGTTAATGG
Organism: Edolisoma coerulescens; assembly: GCA_013397115.1. Lineage (NCBI taxonomy): Eukaryota > Metazoa > Chordata > Aves > Passeriformes > Campephagidae > Edolisoma > Edolisoma coerulescens. Next base: position 250,079 of record VWZW01000318.1, on the reverse strand, counting down.
GGTTTGTGGGTGATACGGCTTTGAGGATGTTCCCTCCAACCCCGCTGTCCCTTCTTCCCTACCCCGAGGTAACTTCCAAAAACGGGGGAAGCTGGAACAAGTGGAGAGGCCCAGCAATATCAGCATTTAGGAAGACGAAGGACACTCACCATTAACTGAACGCTGGAACTGGACTTTCTTTTCTGGAAAAACAAGGAGAAGAGATGGAACAGGAAGAGACACAGAGTGAGAAAGGCTGAGAGCAGCACATGAAAGGCAGCAGCTCCTGAGCCACCCTTCTTGGTCCTCGTGGAGGGGCAAACGAAAGGCGCGGAGGGACTCGTTTCTCCTGTGGGGATGTGCCGCTGGCTGCAGTGTTGGTGGTGACTTGCCACCTCCCTCCCCACATTCCTGGCAGCACCTTTCTCTCCTGACCTGCCACAATCTCTGGGGTTGCTCATCCTGAGGACCTGGCTAGTCCAAAAGGGAATCCCCTAGGAGTCAATGACCACTCTGGTGGCCTGTGACCAGGCTGGCAAGCTCACAGGAACAGAAGCGGGATACTGAAAAGCTAAGGCAGCTTCACCACAGCCCTGTGCCCGGTGTGAATGCTGTACTGACTTCTCTGGATCTGCTCTGGGTGCATCTGCTGGTGGCACTGACTGGTGTGGAGACACTCCTTTAGCTTTGGACCTAGGCCAGTCCTAAGCTGCCTGGTTTAAGGCCAGCAAGGCCTCAAGGCAGGCCCACAGTGTGGGAAGCAGTCCCGAGCATAGGTCCAGTGCTTTAAATCAGGACTCCAAAGATAAGACCTGCACATTTATCTCCATCCTTGACCACTGCCACTAGGCTTTAAGGTTTTTGAGTTGGATGACCCCATATCCACTCTTCTGCTTGCAATCCCAAACTATTTCTGGACTCTCCTTCCTTACTGTGCTCTGCTCCCCATCTCCATCTTTAATTTAGCTAGGAGACAGGGGGACATGCATGCTGACCTCATACCCTTTCTGCACCTCTGGCTCCCAGGGAATGAATCCCAGTGTGCGTCAGGGAATACCGATGTGCAGAAATCAGAATCTGCAGGGCCAAATAACAAAGTGCTGTACCAGCATATTTAACGAGGCACCAGCTGTGCCTGCCCTGCAGAAGGAAAAGCAGCACACACTGTGCAAATCTCTTGGAAAAGTCTATGGAGCGACCCATTAGGGTGCGTGGGTGGGCTACAGCACAAAAACTGATGATATCCATTCCCCCTCATTGCTCCTTTCACATCCAATTCGCTCCCATCAGCATCCTCAGTGAGTTTCCCCCTCTGCTACTGCTGCTCTCCCCTTCCTTGCTAGGTCGTAGAATCATGGAATCACAGAATGGTTTGGATTGGAAGGGACCTTAAAGGTCATCCAGTTCCTAGACCAGGTTGCCTGGAGCCTCATCTAACCTGGCCTTGAACATTTCCAGTGATGGGGCACCCACAGCTTCTCTGAGCAATCTGTTCCAGTGCCTCAACACTCTCACAATAAATAATTTCTTCTTTATATCCAATCTAAACCTGCCCTCTATCTGTGTGAAGCCATTCCCCCTTGTTCTACCACTCCATGCCCTTGTCCAAAGTCCCTCTCCAGCACTCTTGTAGCCCCTTTAGGCACTGGGCCATCTATCAACTCTCACCCTTCCTACACCAAAAGAAAGATGTCCTAAAGGGCAGAGTGAGCTGCGGTATTTTGTCAGGAACCTCATGGAGCAAGGGAGCCACGGGAGCTGGGCTGTTGCAGGAAGGACTGACAGCTTCTGCTACCCAAGGACATGAGACGGGGCAGCAAACTGCAGAAATTTCAGACGCAACAGAATGCAACACAAAGCAGTGACCGCGTCGAGTCTGGACATACAGTAACAGGATGGGACACGGGGCAGTGAGCTCGTCAGTTTAGGACGGGACAGGATGCGACACGGGGCAGTGATTCCATTAGTTTACAATGGGACAAGATGTGACACTACACAGGGCAGTGAAAGTATCATAGCTGCTGGGACCAGAGGACCTCCCACGAATCCCAGAGCAGGGCTCGGGGGGGATTTCTGGTCCCAGGAATGCTTTTAGTAGGTGAGGAACCTCCTCAGGAGGGTGAGTTTCGAGCCCTCTGAGCCTGGGCTGGCACCGTGCTGGTGTTGGAGGGGTGTGCAGACAGGCCAGAGGGCAGCTCCAGCTGCCTGCTGTCCCCAGCACAGCTTTGGGCAGGAAAGGCAGGGGTGGCTGCCTGGGACCTGCCTGCTCTCATGGGGATGGCCAGTCCAAGTGGGGACACAACTCTTCTGACAGTGACCCACACCACGTGGCCCCGCTCTGAGCAGACAGGACCATTCCCTTCCCATCGTCCCAACCACTCAAGGCAGGTTTCCAGTTTCCTACCTTGCTTTTCCAGCCAGTTAAAGAAGTTACCACTGCTCAGCAGTGTCCTGACATCTGCTGGTTGCCCAGTGGGCCATTAGAGCTTCACCCACAACAGCCAGCCTCCTTGTGCCCCTCTGAATGAGTTATGCTGCGGGTCCCCCCAGGCTGAGCATGGGAATGAGAGGTGGGGATGGTTATGCTGGACAATGCAAGGACGCTGTTGAGAGTGAGCTTGTCTCTACCTTGTCTTCTCCTCCTGCACCTTCCTGGCCATCTAGCCAAGCTGTCTCCCCTTTACTTGTTGGAAGGGGGGCAATAAAAAAGCAAATTCATTCTCAGAGCTTGTCCACACTCTTCAGATGAGTGCTGGTGGGTAGATTGCACTTGGAATGAAGCCTCATGATCCACTCCCTTCTCGCCAGCAAGGGCTGAGGGCTGGGGATGCAAACCAGCCTCTCTGACCCCACTCTGAAACCAGACTCTCCTCACTGAGTTTGGGTGATGAGCCAGAAGGCTGCTCACCCAAACAAGCTATTTTGCTGCAATCGGAAGTGCCTCTTTTCCCAGGATAATGTCTGCCCTCAAAGCTCCTTTGAAGTCCAACAGGGAGCATCATTAGCAAGTTGGGCTGGCAAATGGTTGTCTACCACAACACAGAAATTCAAAGCTGTCCCTTTCTGCTGGGAAATTAGATTCAGGACTGTGCCTGATGAAGCCTCTTCATCCAGCAATCTCTCCTTTAATAGCTTAAAAATGCATCTTCTGTTTGCTCTCACCTGTGCTCCAGCAACTTGCACCAAGTCAGCTCTACCTGTGGTGTCATGTCTTAGGTGACTCTCAGAAGCAGCCGAGACCTCAGAGCAGCAGAGGACAGGCCAGCAGTGGCTGGCACATGGGGTGTTGTGACTACCATGGGATCTGCCAGCACCAGACCTATTAATTCTGTCCTGGGAGTCTCATGATATCCTGACAGCCCAAAGTAATGTCCCCTCAGAGCCATCCAGGCCATCAGCTTCATGCTGCAGAATAACACTGCATGGCCAGAGTGGCCTCTTGTGGAGCTGAGCTCAGGTTTGGAGGGTTGTGCATGGTCTCAGTCCTTGCAGGCTTCTTCTGTCCCAGCTGCTGGGAGAAAGATAAGCCATCCCTAGACCTCTGGCTTCACCAACCATTTTTACTCAGGAAGGAAGAAGCTGTCTGAGGACTCTGCTCTTCCAAAACCCTGCACCCCTCACAGCCCAACAGCTGGGTCCCTGTAAAAGGGTGGGAGAAGGTTCTATAGGTTCTCCCAGCAAAGGGTCCCTATGGAGGAAGAAGAGGAGCCATACTGCAGTTGGGCTCCCAAAGCTCTGCCTGACGATGGAGGATGTCACCACGATGGAGGATGTCACCACACCAGCTCTCTCTTGCTGAGCGATCCATTGTATTCATGAAGAGAACAGGTAAGGAGAGAAAGATCCTCTCATGGACCATTCCTTCCTGCAGGAGGAGTTTGACAGAGCTCAATAACCACTGCTATCCACCACATCTCCATGCCACCTCCTGGAGGTGCCTTGTCCTGGAGCAGAGCTGCGGCCCCGCCTCAGAGGGGCTGATGAACCTGCAGGCTCTGCAGCCCACGAAACGAGATCCACCAAGCACCAGCTTGTTTTTAGAGCATCACCAAGCCATTTACTCTGGCGAAGCATCACCATGTTTCTTTGCTGCCTGCACTGGGCACAGGGGACAAGCAGCACTGCCAAGGGGGTTAAAAGCACCCATGTGTCACCCAGCAGCACACCAGCCCCTGGGCCAGGATGGGACAGGAATTGGGGCCAGTCTCACCCGCTGCAGCAGGACCCCCATGCTGAGCGAGCAGGAGATAAGGCCACCCATCCCGCTAGATAGCTGCTGTTGGAGCCGTGGTTCTGGGCTGCAAAGCTGCCTCCTCCTGTCCCCTGTCCTGGTCCAGCTTCTGCCTCTCCCCCTCCCTGGGGGCAGCGAGGGACAAGCGCATTTTGCCGGCAATGAAACAGCAGCGAGCTCCCGCCGGGCACCCTCCAGCACCAGCCCACTCCCCTCGCCCTCTGCGCTGCAAATCCTCCTGTGCACTGCCGGTCCTGGCAGGAGCCCAGCCGGTGGCACGGGGACACACCGGGACAGCCGAGCCAACAGCTGCCCTTTAAAGTGCAGGGTGTCGCGGGGACTGCCGGCGTGGCGCGGAGACCACGGGCACAGCACGGAGACCACCCACAGCAGGGCATGGAAGCGCTCACCGCCGGCACGGCACAGAGACCCCCAGCACCGCCCCAGCAGCAGAGGGGCAGGCAGCAGAGGGCACCGGGGATGGGCTTACCTTCACGCCGTCATTCTTCTTGTTGCCACCACTTTTGCCTCCTGGAGAGAGGAGGAAGGAGATTAGCAGAGCCAGGCAGGGCACGAAGACCAGGAGGGCGAGGATCAGCAGCATGGTGCCGGGTGCCAGGGCGACAGGACCCCCAGGACCGGCTGGTGGGGTTCGTCTTCTCTCCGGCAACCCCCGGTGCAACCCGTGGGAGCTCAGGGGCGACCTTGCCAGCACTGTCCTGTCCTCCCGCAGTGGCTCTTGGCCAGGGGCATGACCCGTGTCCTAACGTCACGCCGAGGCCCTGGGGCGGCTGGAGGGGGCCGGCAGGGCTGCCCGGCAGAGGCGGGCTCTGGCCGGGCGGTGCTGTTGGCCCGGCGAGGTGCAGTGTGGAGGAATGGGCTGCCCGCCTGCCGCCCTCTAATTTTAGCCCCATGCTGCCGGGATCATGTGCTGCCGGCCCGCCGGCCCGACAGCTGCAAGCCCGCATTTTGACAAGGATGAAAAGCAGGCGCCTTCCCCTGTGCCCACCCACTGCTGCCGACACTGCCCCAGCCCCCCCGGCCGCACAAGCCACCCCACTCCCCTGGACCCCCAGCGCCGGGCGGGATCGCTGGAGCCCCGTGCCTGTCGCCCACCAGCCCTGCCGTGCTCCCGGGCAGGGGACACTGGTGAGCCCTCGGGCCGTGCGTGGGACGGGCAGCACCAGGAGAGATGCTTTTGAACTTCCTGCCTTTTGATGCTTCCTGTCCGCCTCTCCCGGCCTGACATCGGATCCCCCCAGCTGCTGGACTCCTCCAGCGCCCGCCACGAGTGCTAAATGTGTCAGCACGATCCCCCCACGACAAATGCAGATACCAGCCCTGGCCACGGCCCTCTGCCCTGGCACCTCTGCCCACCTGCTACACCTGACACTCGGAGAGCCTCAGCAAAGCACCCTGAAACACCCAACTAACCCCAAACAGCTGCCACCAGCCAGCTCAGCAGCGTGCAGGGCTTAGCTGGTGTGTCCCAGCCCTGCAGCACCGCTGCAGGGCCATCCCCAGCACTGGGGAGGGCTGGAGGTGACAGCGGGTGGATGAGCTCTGCAGTCACATGGCTCCATTTGGTTCCATGCCTGGGGAATCGCCTGTGAAATCCCATCTGCAGCGAGGTGTCCCCAGACAGAACAGCTCTCGGGGAGAGCAGAGGGGCTTCTGGCTGCACTGAGACCTCTCCAGTGCACAGGCTGGGCTGCCATGCTCAGTCGTGTCTCCATGGCGGCCCTCGGGATGTAGGGAGGCAGGAAGAGAGTGGGAAATCCTGCAGGATTAACATCCACCTGCCTGGGGAGAGACCTGAGAGATCCTGCTGCCATCTGCCTGCAGTGGCACCCAGGGGCCCTTCCCTACTCCCGATGCAGAGGATGCTCTCCCTGAGCCATAGACATCTCCAGGGGGACAGAAAACCAGCTGCTTGAGCTCTGTCTGCCCCCAGCACCCACATCCCCATCCCAGCACAAGCCAGATGGTTGGGTGCATACAAACCCCAAAACCCTAAAGCATTGTGGATCACTGAGCCTCAACTAGACACCTTTTCTCTTGCATCCCAAGCCAGCAGCCAGCCTGGAGGTGCCAGGTGACCTCTCCTGGAGGAGCACCCAAAGCCACACATCCCCAGAGGCACAAGGCCCAGAGGCTGCAATTTCAGCCTCTCTGTGACACATGAGGCAAAGCCAGCTCTCCAGGGACCCTAGAGATTTGCCCTGGGTATCCTGTAAGAAAAGGAGATGAGTCCCAGAGACAGCACCTACCGGAGAAGTTCCTGGTGGCCAGCATGGTGGTGAGGATGGCTCCCTGAAAGACAAGGAAGGCAGAGGGAAAGGGTGTGCTGGACCCTGGCCCCCTGCTGCTCCCCCCATCCCCGGGGGAGGAAAGCCCTGCTCAGCACCTGTTCCCCAGCCACTGGAAGGAAGGAAACTGGCCCACGGACTGATACTCTCCTCCTCCATCAAAAGCAGCTCTCAATACCTGACCCCATATCTCCAGCACCAGGGCATTGGGTTGCATTATCCAAAACTGCCTTCCCTCTGAGATTAAAGGGATATTAAATATCAGCGGGGCACTTTTCAGTCTCATACTACCCTGTCCTAGATGAAGCACAACCCCACGGACTGGGGCCGGCAGCTGGCAACAAGGGGACCCACTGGGAGTGGAACCGGATTTAATTGTGATTAAAGCTGTGCCAGCTCAGAGCAGCAGGGCAGGGATTGCTCATGGGAGCCACGCAAAGATCACCACCACAAAACAACATTCGTAAAAATCCTCCCCCTTTTCCAGCTGAGTCTACTAACTAGTTGCTCAGCGTATAATGAGATTACTTTGGACTAATTGCTTACAGTAATGGATTACTATTTTGAAGCATATGCCTGAACTAATTTGATTACTTGTCTAGCTGAAAAGTAATAATAGTTTATAGGCAGTTTCTTTGCTTGATAATCTTGTTATTAGCCTGCAGCTGTAGTGCTCTGTGCCACGCTGTGTTCAGGCCTGGAGCGCTGATGGCTCCGGCTGTGGCACAGACCAGCCTCATCCCGCTCTGCAGGAGCCACTGTGATTTCCAGAGCCCATTCCCAGCGCCGTGCTGCCAGCAGAGGCTGAGCAGCCCCCGGGAGATGGGTGCCTCAGGGAGGTGCTCAAGCTGGAGATGGTGATTTCAGAGGGGCCCAGGCTGTGGCGCACGGCAGCATCCAAGAAGGGAAAGGCTGTGGCGCTGCTGGGGTGGGTGAGCTTTTTGTCTGTCTGTGGATCACTTTATTTCTTGGCTGCAAAGTGTCTTGGCCATCAGGCAAAGGGTCTCACTGTGCCTCTCAGGCCCATGTTCAGCCCCAAAAAGAAGCTATCTTGACACTGACTCCAGTGGAAAAGTCCTCACCCCAGTGTCCAGTGTGACTCGGTGCTGTCCTTCACCATGGCTTTCTTTGACCAGTTGGGAACCTCAGCCAGATGAAGCTACCACACCCCTCAGTCTCCTTCCCCTTCTTCACAATGGGGGTCCCCAGATGCCCATCACCCCCACACCACTTCCCATAGACACCACCCTGTCATCTCCCACCCAGGGAACGAGCCCACCAACAACCTGATTGTGCATTTAGCAGCCAGCTTGGACAGAGTTACCTTCAGCTTCCTCCGGGCATTGAACTTCTTCAGACAGTCCACTGTCTCCTGCCTGTGCATGCATGATGCCACGGTGGCACGGTGCTGGGGGGAGAGAGAGCTGGCTCAGAGCAGTGCTGGGGGGAAGGGGCTCCCCCAGCCCCACTCGCACATGCACACACACGTGTGTGATTTCCCATGGCCGAGGCACGGGCCAGAGCTGCCTGCAGCAGCAGCAGCAGCAGCTTAAAGTTTAATGGGCAGTGGGAGATCGAAGCTTTGGAGTCAGCAGGATCTGCTCTGGTTGTGGGGGTGCGTGGAGAACTGGCTGCCTCCTGAGTTAACCCCTTGACTGACCAGCCGTGTTTAGCAATGTGCTCAGGGTTTGCACGTGTGTGGTTAAGCCCACAGACTCCTCCTGCCTTTGGGATCTCATTCTGAGCGAGAACCAGCAGATGAAACAGCGGGATGGAGCGAAGGGTGGAGGGATTGCTGCTGGGGTGGATGGATGGACAAACACGAGCCTACTCCCATTGCCTCTGAAGAAAGACCCCCCCAGCACAGCATGACACCCAGAAACCAGCCTGTCCCCACCAGGGCTGGGAGCATGTGTGTCCCTCCCATCACCAGGTCCCCCAGGAACAGGCTGTTTGCATTCACAAGCTTTTCTCTGCTGTAAAACCTCAGGGGAAATGCTGCTGTGAGAGCATTGGGAGGAACCGTGCCAGGAAACCATCTTCCCAGGATGGAGAAGAGAGCTGGCAGCATGTTTGATAACGTGATCCCCAAGGAGATGTTCTCCCCTTGTGAATCCCCACGTCTCTCTACCTTGGGGCCCAACTCACCGATATCCAGGGGTGCTTCAGAGCCTCGGCTGCCGTGATGCGCTTGGATGGGTTTATGGTCAACATCTTGTTGATGAGATCTTTTGCTTCAGGAGTGACCGTGTCCCACTCAGGGGAGGGGAACTGCCAAAGCAAAGGGACCAGGGTGAGAGCTGGCAGAGAGCCCCTTTGCACTTGGGTTGCTTCTCCTGCAACTTGGGACAGGTTGGAGAGATGGCAGCAACTGGAAAGAGCTGCCGGGTAGAAAAGTGAAGAGCAGGAGTGGAAGAAGAAAGTTGGAAGGCTCGGGACAAGACCTGTCTCTCCCACAAAGTGGCCCTGAAACATGCCAACCTGTGCGCCTGGGCATGGCAACGTGGCCAAAGCTCTGTGACCGGGGCAGAGGAAAGTACTTGTTCCCATCTGTCTGAATTTGTCTTGGTTGCTCTTCTAGAGCAGCAGGCTGCAAGGCAGGGACAGCAGGAGAGAGAGGAGACTGTGAAAGGGGGCAGCAAGACAAACCCACTCACATCGTAAGCCCCAGCCTTGATCTGCTGGTAGAGTCGGTGTTGGTCTTCATCCCAAAAGGGTGGGTACCCAACCAGCAGGATGTAGAGGATGACACCTGCCCAGGAGAGGAGACGGGATCAGTGGGAGAGAATTCATTGCTGGAGGCAGGAGCACACACAGCCTGGGGGCTGGTCAAACTCAAGCAGAGAAACAGAAATTACAGAAGCATGAAGGTTTGCTCACTGTTAAAGAGCAAAAAGCTTGTTGGTGGGTCCAGCTCAGCACCTGGGGAGGTTCAAGGCTCTGGCAGCCACCATGCAGAGCCCAAAGTGGGTGCCTTGGCAGGGGTGGGTGATGCCTCCTCCCCATCGTGGGTGGAAAAAGGCTCCCCTATGGCTGCACGGAGGCATTGCCTGACTCCGCCAGCACCGCAGGGAAAAGAGGCAGCACCTCCCCTGACTGGGAGCTTTGGGTACATAGCAAGGGGGCTGATCCTTCAGAGAACGGTGCCACTGGACTGGGAGAGAGTGTGTTGCCCGGGGTAATGTGCCACCTCTTGGGTAAATCCTCCGCCCCGACCTCCCTGAGATACGACTGGCAACTGCAGCTTGGGACATGCGGGATGAACAGCCTGCCTCATCCCGCCCAGCCCAGCCCGCTCCCGGCATTCCAGCCGCGGTCTGACTTACCGCAAGCCCACAGATCCACGGCTTTGCCATAGGGGTCCTTCCGGAGCACCTCGGGGGAGAGGTATCCCGGGGTGCCGGCGAAACCTGGGACAGAGAGCCCGTCACGCCCGCCCTCAGGCCGCCCCCGTCCCCGCACAGCCCAGCAGCAGGGACTGGGCCCCGGCCAGGCACAGCGAGAGCCGAGAGCGCTGGCACATCCCGACCCTGCGGGACAGACACCCTCCTTCCAGAAACCTGCGTGACTCCCGAGGGCAGAGCGAACTGTGTCCTTCTGCCACTGCCAAACCCCAGAGGGTGCCTAAGGCTGGAGAGCTCTGCTGTGCACTTCCAGCGCTTGGAAGAGGCTTTCCTCCCACCGGTCTGCCCCTGTTGCCGGCTCGTCCATCTCACCAGGACCCCTCGGTGACTCACAGAGTCCCCGTGGAGCTGTTTGCTCCACATCAGCCTGCTCATCCACAGTGCCTCCGGGGCTGGTGCTGCTGGGACTCTCCCATAACCCCGGGCTCGGGGTCCTGGAGCCCCCCTGAACTAACATGCCAAGGAGGGCTGGAGGATACCCCACCTCAGGCCAGTCCTACTCACCAAACCACGCTTGCTGGTCCCCCTCCACCTCGATGGCGAGGCCAAAGTCAGCCAGCTTGACGGCAGCACCCTTCAGCTTGGATGCCAACAGCAGGTTCTCGGGCTGCAGAAGGAGATGGGGGTTGGAGACGAGTGAAAACCCCTGAGGGGCTCTGCCATTGGCAGGGGGAGCTTCCCAGCACAGCACAGAGGAAGCTCTGGATGTGCTCCCTGACTGCTTTGTCCTGCTCTTTGTCCTGGTGTCCCTAGATCCTTAGGGGACCATGGACTGCAAAGACCTCCCTACCCCGTCTCCCTTGTGTCATTTCGCTCCGGAGCTGGTCTTTGCTCTGTGGGTTTCTCCCTGCTGTTTCAGCAGCCCTGAAGGGCTCTGAGCATTGTTCTACAGTGTTTTGCATCACAGATGGGGTCCCCTGTCCTCCCACAGGCATTCTCCCTGCAGCTCCTACCTTCAGATCCCGGTGAACCACCCCCATCTGGTGGCAGTGCAGGACGGCCTCCAGGATCTGCTGGATGCAGTGGCTGTGGGAGAGAGGAGAAAGCTCACACAAGTGGCCAGCGAAGCAGAGTTTTGTCAGACACTTCTAATGCATTTCACCCCTCTCCCCATCACGCTTCCCACCAGCAGCCCTGCAGCACAGCTCAGCATCCCCCTCCACCGAAACCCACACACCTGTGGGGAGCAGTTCTAACCCAGTAAGACCCCAACGGAGCTACTGGACACCCAGTAATGGTGAGCAGGAGCTTGGGGGACACAGCTGAGCCCGTGGGGACCCCACAGGAGCAACACTGGAGGTGGGGAGCTGGAGACCAACAGTGGAACCACAATACCAGCAAAGATTTGATCTCCAAACCCAGGCAGAGCAGATGTGCTCTGTGCAACCCTTGCTCCAGCCCCATTTCCCTGCTCTCCTCTAACGCGGGTGGCTCTGCTGTGTCTGCTTGCTTTATATCCAGTTCATTACATTCCAGCTCTGCTGCGTGCGTGAGACAGGAAGGGAAAAAGACAGAGGCGCTGATCGCTTCTGCTCCAAAACAGCGTGTGTGCAAGGCAGAAGGTCTTTATTTACATGTATTTTATTTTATTTGTATGACACTAATAAGTGGATGGGCTGTAAGTGGATTCAGTGCAGGCAGCCCATTAAATGAGATTGTTTTCTGCCTAGAAATAGAGGATATTTCCATGCAGAGAGGTAGTGTAGAGTTTACCACCCCCTTGGACATACATACAGGCTATGCTTAGCCTGGGGGCAAAGCCAAGAGGCACGGTGATATCTGGAGACTGGAGAGGGCCACGTCATGTCCCCTCAAAAGAATGAGACTAATACTGTCCCCTGGTCGAGCTGCAGGGAACAAAGGGGTGCCTGAAATGTCTCTGCAGCAGGGTACCTGGAAAGTGCCAGTGGGAGTGTGGGAGGGAGCAGAGCTCCAGCCCAGCCTGTCTTGACTGCTCCTCCTCAGTGCTTTCAAGTGGCGAATGCCAGAGAAACACTTGCAGACGTCTGGAACGCAGCTCCAAGGGGAAGGAGTGACATCCGCAGGGTGTCCGTGCTATCATGGCCCTGGCTGGGCACCAGCCCGGTGTTGGGTTTCCTCCCTGCCAGCCTGGGGAGCCCTGGTGCCCCCAGACCAAGGAATCCTGATGCCCCCAGACCAGAGAGCCCCCAACACCCTGTTCATTTACAGTGAGGTCAGATGTTGGCTATCCCAACATCCTGGGGAATGAGGATGCTGTGGGCAATGGCTGGGAGCCATCTGATTCAAAGTGGAAAGCAGTCCTGTGGCAGCACAGGCACTTCTTGGCACAGGAGCTGAGTGAGTTAGAAAGAGCATTTTGGGTGGGTTTTTTTTTTTTTGCACCACCGTTCTGGTCTATGAGTATGTGCTGCAGAGCGGCTGTAAAACCCCTCCCAGTGCAGAATGAGCTGGTGCTGCAGAAAGCCGGTCGTGTAGGACCCTGGGAGGGAGCAGCTTGTAGGAGAAGGGGACACCTGCTGTCCCCTCCACAGCCCGGCTCACCTGGCATCCGCTTCGCTGTAGTACTCCCTGGCCACAATGTCCTCAAACAGCTCCCCGCCGGTGACCCTGCGGGAAGACAGGGGGAGCTGGACTGATTGACAGCACCCTCAGCCCCCCAAAAATGTCACTGCACCACGCATGGGGGGAGAACCGGGGGTGCAGCAGAGGGACCTGCCCTCTGCCCGGCTTGGGGGACCCAAGTGTGGTTCAAACCCAGCCTGCGGGAAGGGCCCGGGTGAGGTGGAGGTCGTGTTACCGCGGGGGAAGCAGGGAGCTGCCCGTGGGTTCGGGGGTGCACTGAACCATTACTCACAGGTCAAATATCAGGTAGTGGTGGCCCTCTTCGGAGATGCTGTCGTGGAGCCTCACTGCAGCAGAGACAGAAGGGTTATGGGGTACACCTGGCTCCCACCCCGCTCCCTGGGAACGCCTGTGCTCCTCTTTGGGCACAAGCAGGGGCTGGGGAAGGGCACAGCAGGGCTATTCCTCTTGCTGTTGCTACCGGCTGGGTGGGGGGTCCCTGCTCACCAGGGGACCCCAGCCATGGCCCCAGCCTGGGGCAGTCGTGTGAGGCTCAAAGGTCACATCCAAATCGGGGACTGCCCCGGGGCTGTGCCTGGCCTAGGTTCCAGGCAGCTGCTGGGCTATCTTGGGCACTGGGCAGGCTGCAGGCATGGGTGTCCCCAGACCCATCACAAGAGGTGCCCGAGCAGAGGGAGAGCTCAGCAGGGAGCTGAGCTGACAACTCTGGCACTCAAGAGGCTTTTTTTATTTTCTGCTCATGACCTTCCTTTTCTCCTTGGGAATCTCCACGGGAGGAACTGCCCCATCTCCTGGCACTCTCTCCCCTTGGGCACACCCCTCGTCAGGTACAGCCAGCTACAAACCTGTCACCCTGCAGCTGCACGCTGGTTATTCAGATCCTGCTCACACTTACAGGCAGGTGTGCAGCAAGGCACAGAAAACAGGTAGGGTGGATCAACAGAGACTTGTCCAGCATCCTCTGTCCCCCACCCCGTATTTTGTTTGATTCCCTTGAGGCTATGAATATTTAATGCTTCCTCTCTCACACCTAGTTTCAGCCTGATACAACTTGCAACATATTTGAGAATGTTGGGAATCGGGGAGGAAAAAAGAAACATTCAGGTGAGAGATTTTGTGGGAAGTTTTACTCCTAGCCCCTTTTACTGCATCTGAATCAGCTGAGCCCTATATGGAAACATCCTCCAGATTCGGTGTGAGCCAGGGGAGATAACAACCCCAGCACTGAGCGCAGACGCTGCACTGTGTCGCTCTTATCTGCCAGGACAGCAAACGCCACTTTGCTGGTCCTTCTCCCATCTCCAAGCTCCGTGGGCAAATCCAGCAGCTGCCAAGAGAGTGCTGCCAGCAGCATCACCTCACCTGGCCAGGGCACAGGGCAAAAAAGGCCTGATGGGCTGGGCAGCATCTTTCCTGTCTGTCTCTCTTGTGGCCTTGACTACTGACACAACTTGCTCATCTTATTCCCCAGTTATCCTTCCCCACTGCTGGCCTCTGCAGACATCCCTGTGCTCCGACATCTGTGTCTGCTCCATTTTTCTCCAACATACAATCCCAGCTTTTCTGCCTTCCTCTGCTGGAAGAAACATATTTCCCGTTTCATCTCGCCTGGGAGGGATTTGGGGGTATCACGCCTGGGATCCCACAGAAGCCAAAGTATTCTCAGGGGGATTAGGTGAGTTTGGTGTGGATAGGGCCAGCATAACCGTAAGCATATGGTCCGGATACGTTCCCTGCTGGGGGAAGTCCCAAAGCCTGTGGCTGCCAGGAGCCAAGAAGGTACAAGAGGGAGCAGCTGCTCTAAATATAGGCTGCTCCTACAAGTATCTGTTACTGACCATAGTCAGAGAGAGCCGTGCTGGCCAAACCACTCCAGCTCCGAGCTGAGAGCCAAGGCAGGAGCAGGACACAGCTTCAGGAATGAGTCAGAGGACAAGTACCTGGAGTTCAAACTCCAGGGCTGGGTGCAGCCAAAGTTTTCCCAATAAAGCAAGACTTCCCTGAAAGGAAACAGCTCTCCCTAATATATCACCCAGTGCTGTGGATGGTGTGTGGGGTCCTGGGGGCCTGGACCTGCCCTTGACTGCCCGTGCACAGCTTTCCATGTGAGGTTCTCCAGCAGGCACGGTGCAGAGCACAGGTCGGTTCCTCCGGGAACTGCAGCACGGCATTCCCACGGGAGATGGAAGGGCCCCACCTCGCTGCAGGGAACAAGTGAGAGGACAGCAAAGCCCCTTGGCAGCTGGGGTGCTTCTCCCCGGGAAGGGCTGGACAGGGCTGCTGTGCCCCATCCAGCAGCAGTGCCTCCTCTTCCTCAGGCCAGGCTGCTCTGCAGTGGCACCCCTCGCTCCAGCTCCTGTGTGGGTAACGAGCTGCCTTTGCTGCACGGAAGGGAAGCTGCAAGCCCAAGTTTCCAGGCAGCAGGAGCAGTGGAGGGGGGTGAAAGGAAAGAGGGTGTGGGGTGGGGGGGTGGAGAAGAGCCTCCTGAGTATAAATAGCAGCATATTTGGCTTGTTAGCTTCTCATGCTGTTAACCCCTTCCAGCCTTGGCAGCTCTGAACCTGCCAGGTCACAGCCGAATGGCAAGGGGTAGTGTAGGGATGGGGGACAAGGATGGGCACGGGTGGGCTGGTTTGGTCCTCGGAGATCTCGCCAGCCCCACGGGCAGGTGATAGAGAGGGAAGGGCGGAAGACAGCGGCGGGAAAGAGCTGTGGCCAAGCTGGGAACCTGGGGAGCCTGGGAAACCTGGGAAGCCGGGGAACCTGCAGCTACCGTCCTGTGGTGAGTTCCTCTGGGTTTAGTATTTCTTCCTATTCAGACACTTTGCAGTGCGCTTCCTTCAGGTCTCGGCAGTCCCCGCATGTATTTTGGTGCAAAGGGGAGGCTGGACGCCCCGGAGGGACCCCTGCAGGGCAGCTCCTGGTCCTGCTGGGGCTGGGGAATCCTGCAGGGTCCGGCACCCCGGCAATGCAGGGGAGACCTGCCACGCAGCCGTGTGCCCGAGACAGATGGAAGCTGACAGTCTTTTTTGGAACTGAAATATTTATGGGACAGGAGCCACATGGCTCGTCCCAGTGGCCCTGGATCCAGCTCCCTGGATCTGCTGCAGCAGCTCCTGGGGAAGGATGGATCCAGGTCACCGGAGCAGTGAGGAGGCCAGGGAGGAGCTCAGCCGCAGGGGAACCCTCCCAGCTCCCGACTGTGGGTTGAGAGGGCTGCAGAAATCACCAAATGCTTTCCCAAAAGCTGTAGGATCCCATTGGGGTTGGTACCTCCTGGGGTGCAGCAGAGGGAAGAGGGGGTTCATCCAGACCATCCACAGGGATCAAGAGCCTGCATCAGCATCACTTCCAGGATGGAGTTTGGGATTATTTTTTTTTTTTACTGCAGTTTTTTCCCCTCCCCTCTCTCTCCTTCTGGCCTATTTTTGTCTTTTGCAGGGGCTCAGGAGTTTTCCTGAAACAGCTTTTCCGAAGGAGGCTACTTTCAGATGGACGGTCGGTGGGAAAGTCTTCGCTTCCCCCCCGCCATCGCTCCTCCTACACGCCCCGCGCTGCTGCTGCTGCTGCTCCGAGCTGCAGCCGCTTTTTGGAGCATGCAGAGGAATACGGCACCCGAGCCGGGGGAGAGCAGTAAAAATAGCCTCTTGCAGCCTCCTGGGGCTCCGCTTCTCCCTGAGGGAGCTATGGCCAAGTGGGTTAGTCCGGACCTACTTCAGTCCCCCTATGCCCAGTGGGGGCCTTTCTTCCCATGACCCCGTTTGAAGACGGTGCTTCCCACGAGGAAGAGGAGGGACGGCTCTGCAGATCGACCGGGCAGGAGGACACCGAGCCCTTCTCAAGCTCTGGGACAAACAGCCCGTGCTGCTGCAGACAGGGCTGGATCATGGATGCCCTGGCTTGGACACGGGAGGGCAGGTGGGCAGCAGAGCCAGGCATGGGGGCTGCAGGGTGCACTCACCAATATTGGGGTGCTTCAGGAGACGGCAGATCCGGGCTTCTCGTTCCAGCTTCTGGTGATCTGAAAGAGGCAACGGCCCTAAATTAAGATCTGAAGAAGGGAATCAACTGCTCTCAGCTTCTCTTGGGCTCTCAGAGGAGCTGTTGGCACAGGAAACCTGGGGGGACAGAGCATCTTTTTTTTTTTTTTTGCTAAAGAGTTATTATGTTTTGGGATAAGTTCAGCATCAGGGCCCGATGGGCAGTATCCCAGCACGGATGCAGACCCTGGCTAAGCCCCCAGGCACTGATGCCACGGGCAATCTTGGGTTTGGAATGATCCCTTGCCCTCCCCTCTCCCTTCTCTTTGCTGAACAATCTTTGATCGCCTCCCAAATACCCTGGATTTGTCTGGGTTATCCCTGCCAGCAGCACTGTTCCCTTTTCTCCTATTCATCCAAGCACAGGCAATCAGCCAGGACATTTCTGGCCCCGCATGGTACAATTTGAGCAATTGAAGGCAGAGTTGACCAGTGAGAGGTGTCAGGATGAAACGAGGCTATGGGCTTCACTCCCCCTCGCCATCGTCAGCCGTTCCACACCAGGGCTACATTGCAGAACCCTGTCTCTGAACTGGTGCCTATCTCCAAACAGGAAGCACAGGTCCCACTCCCCAGCTTTCAGCAGGCTTGGGGATGTGACACAACAGAGCTCTGGGCAAGGCAATTTGAGCTGAGCCAAAAAATCCTCCTCCCTGGGACAGCTCAGAATGAATCTGCCAATCATTTCGTTTCTTCCTCTGCACTTCTCTCCTTGCTCACACCTGACCCAGCCACCCTGACTGGAGGCATTTCGTGCAGGAGCTCAGCAGCCAGGACAAGCGAGGATATAATTAGGGCTGCTGTCTCTCGGTGCTCTCACTGCTACCTTGCAGGTTCACACCCCGGAGTCTCGCTCTGCATCAAACCCAACCTGGGCGTCTCCGACCGCTGAGACGTGAAAGCGACGGAGCCCCTTCTCGGCAGGGCTGGAGCCTTCCCCAGGGCTCAGCATCCTCTCCGAGAGGCACCCCGGGGCTTGGGGTGAGTTTTGCAGCCTGTGCTGGAGTCTGTGGGCTGAAGGCTGGGACAGCCTCAGTGGCCTCATTCAGCTCCCCACAGTGTTTCCCCTGACAGGTGACAACCTTCCCAGGGTGGGACAGGGTGACAAGGAGAGGCTGGAGTTCAGGCTGTTCTCACAACTAAAGTCCATTGTGGGGTGGATGACAGGGATGGGATGGAGGGACAGTGTGACCAGTGGGGCAAGCACTTCTCTGGGGAGATGAGTTCCAGCCTCTCCTACCCCACACACCCAGCTCCTGCACATACCCAAACCCCATTTTTCCTCCAAAACCTCCACCTTCTTTCTTGATGGCCTGTGTTGGCAGCCTGGAGGATGTCTGAAGAAACAGACCATGGCTGGGGATGTTTTGCAGCTTCTCTCACCTTCTCCCCACTTCTTCCTGCCCTTTGTGTCTGGGGAAGTGCCATCCTCCCTGCCAGCACTGCAGAAATGGGGGGTTCCAGACCATTAGCCAAAGTCGCTGGTGATTCCAGCTGGCAGAGCAGGGAAAATAACCCCAGTGAAGCCTCTCCAGGGGACTGCTGGGCACTGCAGGGACAGCACAAACCCCACGAGAGGATGGAGAGGGGCAAACTACCGGAGGAGGCGAGCGGAGGCAGGAGGGAGCAAAGGGAGGGCGGCTCAATCTGCTGCTCCAGGCAGCCCTGCAAACTGGGAGGCATTTGCCAGCTGGGGTACACGGGCAGGAGCCAAGGGCTGAGCCCAGCACTGCACACCCTGCCCAGAGCCCAGCCTTTGGCTTCGGAGGCAGAGAATGACCTGCATCCCTGAAGAGGGGCTGGGGTCAGTGCTGGAGGACCTGAGGGGCTCAGTGCCGGTGCTGCGCCGCCTTGGCCGCACTGTGGGAAGGCGGCTGCAACATGCTGGTTTAATTCCAGGTCAGAAAGGAGCTTGTCACTGTTTTCTGCGTTTCAGTTTTACCTTCGGAGGTCAGCAGTGGAATTGGGAGAGACACCGAGGGAGGTTAATTAAACCCTCCCGGCAGGGTGCTTCCTCCCAGCACCCATCCTGCACTCCCGACAGCCAGGGAGGAGCCGGAGCGGGGACACGGCATCTGCTGCCTCATCCTTTCAATCCTCCTCCTCCTCCTCACAGCTCCTCTGCCAGGTGCCTGGGGGCAGAGGGGTCCCTGGCTCGGGGCAAGGGCTGGCTGATGATTTCTGTGCTGGCTCAGCTCAGCCTCACTCCGAGGAGCAGCCGGGAGAGACCCACCAGGACAGACCCGCCAGCGCCTCTTCCAGCAGCAAACGGCCAATGTGCTCCACCAGAGCGATTCAGCAGATGGCAGCGAGGGGTGAGGGCCCATCTCCAGGTAGAAATGAAATCAAACCCCCACTCGAAGGGATGTTCCCATTGCATTGATGTAGGTATATGAGTAAGAAAACTTACAGACCCCAGAGCAGGGATGGGGTGTCAGCAGGGGCACTCTCAGAAGGTGATGCTCCCAAAATAACTCTGCTACCCCGCGCCTGATGCTGGCAGCGCTCTGACTTGTTGCAAGGCTGTAACCATCATTTTGCTGCAATGTGGTGTGCAGGGTGGGAGGGGTCTCAGGGATAGGAATGGGGTCCTCTGGCTCCTCAGGGAGGTTGGGGTCTGGGAGTGCCCCTGAGCCTCGGCACAGCCAGGCTGCAGATGCATCCCTGTGATCGGATGGGATGTGGCAAGCAGCCGCCAAGGCACCTCCTCGGGAGGTTCACCCCATCCATCAGGGAGCTCAGTGTGTACTGCAGTGGGGACAGGGTGGGATGAGGGAGTCCCCATGGCACATCAAACACCCCCCACCTCATTGCACGTCAACGGCATCATCCCAGCACCGTGCAGAGGGGACAAATTCCCCACTCCGTGAGCCCTGCTCACCTCTTGCCTCCCCCAAAACACCCTCAGTGCTTACCTCGAGCAGAGAGCTTCTTGGTATTGATGATCTTGGCCGCGTACTCTTGTCCTGCCAACACCTTCACGCATCTCCGGACAATGGAGAAAGCGCCCCTGGGAACAGAAGAAGCCAGAGGTGAAGGGCTTGGTGTGGGCACAGGCACAGCTCAGCCCTCGTGTGGCTGTGGGGTGAGCGGCAGCCACAGGCACGGGGACGAGGATGGGGATGAGGATAGAGCCTGACTGGGGCAGGGACTTGGGGGAAACATGGAGGGATCTCGGCCAGCTTCCCTGCACCACTGTCCTTGAGCAATGATGGGAGGAGGCACAGGCAGACCTAGGGGTGAATGTGGGTTTCTCCCCTCTGTGCTCCTCTGGGACGCCCCAGGCATCGTGCACTTTTCCTCCTCTTCCTCCTGGCTCTGCCCTACCTGTTGCCAGGAGGGAAGGGGCAGTGATTTACCGGGGGTGCTGGTTCCCGAGGGAAACCGTGATGGCTCTCGGCCACTTCAGTCTGTGTGGCTCTGCCTGTTCTGGACCTTCCAATCACGGCAGGACTTGGCAGCTGTGACCGGTGCCAGATCCCCCCCATTGCAAAACTGTCACCCAGGCAGGGACAGCCCAGGGGACCCTGCGAGGATGGAGCCAAGCTGGGCAGGGATGGATGCTGCTGCGCCTTGCACACGCGTGAGCCAACACGCAGAGCTCTGCTGGGGTCTGGCAGGCAAGCGAGCACGAGTGCTTGGGACACTCCGAGGACTCCCGTCTGCCCCTGCACCCCGTACCCCAGGTCCTGCCAGCTCGTGGCACTGCCAGTGCCGGCGCAGTGCTGGGAGCTGCGGCACTGCAGTCACACGCACGCACGCTCCAGCCCCGCTGAGCACAACCTTTGTGCCAGGTTCCCTTTCCTGCCAAACCTCTCCGATCGCTAAAATAACAACTATCAAAAGCAATCCCACCTCCTGCCCCACCTTCCCCCCACTCCCCTTCACCCCACTCCAGCTCCCTGCCGAGGAATAAAAGGCCACAGGCTGGTGAGAGCGGCGGATAATTGATTTTAGCGGCGGGGGCGGGTGGAGATGGGCAATTTGGGTTTGAATGTGATTTTTAGGAGAGCAGGCGAGCAGCGGGTGTGGAGGGATGGGGATGGAGCCCCAGCAGAGCTGGCAGCCCACGCGCCCGGTGCTGCCATGCAGAGCATCGCTCACGGCACGTGCCAGGCAGGAGCTGGGGGAAAACATCCTGGTGCTTCCCCGTCCTGCCATTTAATCCTGGCTGCTGAAAGAGCTGAGCTGTTAATATCCCTGAATCCTGGGGAGGAATTAACTGGAAAGGGTGGGCGAAATGCTTCATATCCAGCTTGCCATAGGTAGGGAGACCAGAGCCGTTGGCAGTCCTGTGGTGTTGCTCTCTTCATCCTGCTGGGAACCCCACACTGTGTAGGGTTTGTGGGCTCCTGTGGATCCCTGGGACTCATCTTCTCTAGTTTTTTTCCTAAAGACACGTGTGATGTTTCTGCAGTGCCAGGACAGTCTGCAGCAGAGTGCAGCAAGCAGGGATGTCCTCCTGCCCCAGCTTGGGGTTTCACTGCAGAACCCAGCATGAGGCTGGAGGGGTGTAGGTGTCCCAAATCCACTGGAGGCTGGGGACCAATGGTCACTCCTGGTCCCAGTGTCCACAGCCATCTGCTCATCTATTTATTTGAACTGAACAGCGAAAAAGGGGAGCCATGGGAAGCGGCGGTTTCACTCCCCCAGCTGCATTCCTGGCTTTTGGCTCCTCCAGACCTTCCTAACAGAAACCAAATGTCTATTTGTGGTCTGTAAAGAATAAGCAAAGCCCTGTGTGCCTGGAGGGTGGGTGGAACAGGGAACACTGGATGCAGGTGCAGGATACCCAGGGGTACAGCACGCT
The DNA here is from genome assembly GCA_013397115.1 of Edolisoma coerulescens. NCBI lineage: Eukaryota > Metazoa > Chordata > Aves > Passeriformes > Campephagidae > Edolisoma > Edolisoma coerulescens. Next base: position 228,741 of record VWZW01000318.1, on the reverse strand, counting down.
TGCCATACCCCCGTCCTTGTTCCAGTCGGGTCCTTCAGTGGGTCTGCATTGGCCAGGAACCCTCCACACTGGGTGTTTGACCCCCAGCCAGGCTCTGCTCCCTGTGCCAGGCTGCTCCCTTGCTACTCAGTCCCATGTAGGATTTTTCCAGCCCAGGGGAACAAAAGCCCCCCATTGCTCCATCTAAATACAGCATCTTCCCAGCAAAGGCAGCATCCCCTTCCACACCAGGGGCTCGCAGAGCACTGCAGGCAGTGCTGGTGGTGCCAGGCAGGGAGCTCAGCCCCATCTGGTACAAGAAACCCCTCTGGAAGGAAGGAATCATGTCCTGTTCCCTGGCCATGGGCAGCAGCGTGTCCCTTCGCTCCCGGGGCGCTGGATCTTTGGATGGGGATCACCCCAACCCTGGTGGCAGCTGAGGACCCCCATCTCTGCCTGGCTTGGATGAGACAGCATGTCCCAGTTGGAGCAGGGGGTGGGTACATCACCTGCAGGTCCATGGGTACAGACCGTGTCCTTGTCCCCCGGCTGGCCGCCAGCGCAGGGTGATGTTGGTCCCACAGCCCAGCACCAGCCCTGGCCCTGCAGCCTCTGTCCCTTGGTCCCCAGGCCAGGCATGACCCCACGCTTTGTCCCCACGGCCTCCCCCACCAGCCCAAGCAGTGGCTCTGCCACCAGGATGCTCCGCTTCTCCCTTTTTCACACCTTCCCTGCCAGCGCCCGGCTGTGCTGCTGCCGCCCTCCCTCTCTTCAACACCTCCTCCTCCTCCGAGGCATTTTATCTCCTTTCTAGAGAGAAGAGTGTGGGCTGGGGATTTTTTGTTCCTCCATATTTTTTTTCCTTTTTAATAAGCCCCCTCTCCTGCAGCTCCGGGAGCGGAGGGGCTGATCCTACGGCTCGGCACGGTAATTGTCTCCAGCCTCTCCCTGAACCTGCTGCGGGGGCGGATTTGGAGGCGCCGATGGAGCTGCACTTCATGTTTGTCCTACTCCGGGGGGCCGTGGGCAGGATCCTCTCCCTGTCCCCCCCTGCTGCCCTCCGCCTGATTCCCTCCTGCGAGCGTGGGGGATCGGAGCAGCCCTTCACTTGCTCAGCTTTGCGGGGGCTGCCGCAGGAGTGGGTTTTCCCCAGCTCCGTGTCCCCCGCTCGGGACAGATGTCCTACCATGCTTGGGAGGTGCAGGGATGCGCCAAGGGCTTGTGCCTTGCTGGGCAGACTCTGCAGATCTCCCTCCCCATCTCTGCCTGCCCCCAAAGCCCCACCGTGGTGCCACCATTAGGTGTGTGGCATCTCAAACCCCCACCTGCCCGGGTGTCAGGACGGGTGACAGCCGAGGAAACGGCAGAGAAATAGGGTGGGTGCAGCAGCCTGGCACCCAGACCTGCCGTCCTGCCACCAGGCTGGGACACACCATGTCCCCCACAACAGCCCACCCCAGTCCCTTGGGGACAACAAACTCAAGATGGACCCTTTCTGCTCCGAATCCTTGCAGGACGCTGCTCCCTACCAGGGTCTAGTGCGGGGAGAGCCATTCTGCCCACCCCTGCCAGGACACCCCCACCCCAGCTGGCACCGGGAGCATCTCTCCGGAGGAGGAACGACACTTCCCAGCGCGAGCAGCTGCCGCAGCAGAGCAGAGGTGCGGCACTTCGTCCTGATTTCCCTCTCTAAGCCCATGAAGCGGAAATTTCCCCATGGGAAACCTGATTTTTGAATGTGCCAGGATATGCTGGAAACCATCCCAGTGGAAAATCCCCAACCAGCCCCACAGCACCTTGGCTAACCCGGTGAAGCCCCTAACTCGGGAGCACCTCAGTGCTGCGGTTGTACCTGCCCTCTTGAGTGGATGGAAAAGCTGTGGGATGCACCGAGCTGGGGCTGCTGCCCCTGCATCACCCCAGAACATCGGGTGCGATGCTCTCAGGGGCTGGTGAGCTGCTGCGCCAGCTTTGCTCCTTTATTCCTGTTAAAATGCATCTGTCCAGGCGGTTTTACACCACAGTGCCAGGCAGTGCAGGCAGCCCCTGAGCCTGGGTGCTCAGCCCTCCAGTCAGCACCCACCCAGCAGAGCGTCGCAGCCCAGATAGCTTCAGGAGCCCTCCTGGTCCTCCCCATCGCTCCTGGCCTGCCAACCCCCCTCCACATCCCCACAGCCACCTCTGCCCAGCCAGAGCCCCACAGCCTCACCACAGGCACCCAGCAGCCACTGCCTCCCCTGCCCACCCCCTGCCACCACCACCAAGCCCTAGAGCCCTGAAAAGCCGAAAAAAGTCTGGAAAAAGCAGGTCCCGCATCCCACCTTGCCACCAGCTCCCTGGTGGGTGCCCATCCCCCTGCCTGCAGTGCCAGCTGGGGCTGTCCCTGCCACAGGGACCCACTCCCCAACTCAATCCCCTGCTGTCCACCAGCCCCTCTCTGTCACCCTGATGCCACAGGGATGGATGTGAGTGTCCCGGGACGGGGGGGTCCATTTGCCTCCACAGAGTTCCACTTTGTGGCAGCACCCTGGTGCCTCGGTTTGGCTGGGGAATGTGAGCAGCCTTCAGCCCAGCACAAAGTCCTCCTGTCTCAGCCTCTCCATTTCCCTGTCTCTGCCCTCTCCCTTCTCCCTCGCCCCCATCCCACACCCCCACGTGCATATGGGCACACGTTTAGGCTGCTCTGCGCCCGGGCAATGCAGGGCTGCGGGGTTGGAGCATCCCTGTGCCTACAGATGGACAAAGCTTCCTCTCTGGAGCTCAGGCACCCTGAGCCCACCACCACGCTGCCAGCTGCTCCGAAGGGATGGCAGCCACACGCCCCAGATTTACACACCAGCTCCAAAAAAAGGCACAGGAACCAAAACAGAGGCACACGCCTGCTCACTCCTGCGCCCGTTTCACAGCCACACGCTGGGCGGGATGCGGAGCATCCCTCCACACGGGGAACCTGGCATCCCCTGCTCCACCCCGGGCTGCTCAGTGCTCCCCAGGATCCCCTCGCTGTGCACAGGCAGCTCTGTTTGCACGCACACACACACACAGAGGCACACACGCACTGATCCGGGCACACGCGATGACACCGGGACCAGAGGAGCTGAGCCCCAGCCCTCAGGAAAGCAGGGTCAGGCAGGGCAATGGCTCACCCACACTGGGACAGGGGTAGGGAATATCCTGGATCTTTCCAAAACCCACCAGGATTCTCTGGGGGCTGCCAGGCAGACTGGGTCTCCTGCAGGTCTGGTCAAGCCCTGGTGAATCCACACAGATAAATTCCCTAAAGAAGTGTGAGGGGTGCCCATTGCTTTGGCTTTCCTCCTCAGCTGTCCTGTCCCTCCTCCCAGCTGGAGAACTTCCCAAGGGAGCCAGCAGCCTTCTTTTTTAGGAGCAGCTTTTCCATAAGAGGGGCAGCCGAGCCCTTCCCAGGCAACTCCAGACCTCTGGGGTGTCCCGAGCCCCCAGCCAAACACGCATCAGCAGCCCCTGAACTCAGGTAGGGACAGTGAAGCAGGTCTGGGGCTGGCAGCCCCCATCCTCACCCGCGTGCCCTCTCCGATTCCCACTGCATTCTCTCCATGCCCATCTCCTTTCTCCCATCTCCAGCAGTTCCCAGCACCGCTGAGTCTCTCTCCCAGCCAGGGCACAGCCCCGCTCTGAGCATCCCAGCCCCGTCTCCAACTTACTTGCCCAGTTCCTCAAAGAGCTGGTACTCCTCGGTGAAGCGATTGCAGGTGATGGTGGCCATCCTGAGGGGCTGGAAATGCTCCCTCCCGGTGCAGAGTTTGGGGCAAGCAGCTCTCCTCTCGCTCCCTCCCTCTCCGTGTGCTCCCGGGGCTCTCTCCTCGCTGAGGTAAATAAGGGAATATGTTTGATTGACAAGCCCAGAGATAATGATGAGGGCAATTTGTCTTCTCAGCTTCACAAGCCTTCGTCAGCATCCCCGTCCCCATGGTGACCACCGCTGCCAGAAACGCCCTGTTTCTGTTGCCGGGGCAACTGCTTCCCAAACCCGCCGCCCTCCGTGGGGACCAGGGCCCTGCTGGGGACCCGGCCCGGGGGCTGCCCGGGGGTCACCCACCTGCTGCGGAGGTGGGGGATATCTAAAATACAACTATTAAAGGCAAATTAAAGGCTGTGGCAGTGGTAAAATAATTGGGGCAAAAAAGGTTTCCATGGAAACTGTGGTTTCCATGTTGCAGGAGGATGCTGTCACCCCAGCAACTGCTTATCCCCCCCCCCCCAAAAAAAATACAGGCCCTGCTGGTACCTGCAGCAGCATTCCTGGGGGCCCTGGGGGGCTGTGGGATGGGGACACGCTGCGGCGGGAGGGAGCAGATGGAGCAGAAGTGTGTCAGGAGAAGCTGGAGAAACCATGGCAGGTCCCCAGGTCCCCACACCGTCCCGTCTTCAGCCAGGGTCCCCGGGGGGGCTGGCCCCAATCGCACTGCAGGGGACGCTGGCTGCTCCCCACTCCCCCCTTTGCCCACTGTGTCCCCCCAAGGGCCCTGGGGTTCCCGTGGAGCAGTTCCTGAGGGTCCCCCCAGAGAGGGGTGAGCAGCCTGGCCTGAAGCACAGCTAGAGGGGAGCACAAAGGCTCTGTCCTGGGGTGCTGTGTCCCTGTGGTGCCCAAGCCAGGGCAGAAAGGGGGAAGTTTCAGAGTGGGAATAGGAGGAAGGTCTGGCCCCGCTCTCCTTGGGCTTTTTGTTGCTGAGTCGCCTCTCTGCTGTGCTGAACATAAGAAAGCACAAAAAGCGCAATAAAAGTGGAGTTGTGAGGTCCAAAGCCTCAGGGAAGGGGTTTCCTGCTGAGTTCCCACCAGCACTCACTGGGGATCCAGCACCACCCCCTCTGTCTACACCGCCCCTTGCACTTTCCACCTGCTGACTCCCCCCAGAAGAGCTTTCTACTAAGCTTTTGTCCCGTTTCTGGATGATTTTGCAGCAACAGGACCCTCATCACAACAGGAGAAGGGACTCCCTGTGCTGGCTGGGAGGGCATTGCCTTTGGCAGCTGAGATGGATTGAGTTCCCTTTCAGGCTGCCATGGAAGGGTTAAAAGGAAAAGAAAAGGTTCTAACCAGACAAAAATAGGGAGAAATCTTTGAGAGGGGAGAGAGGAGGAGCAGAGAGGGAGAGAAGAAAGGAGGTGGAAGTGGAGGAGGACAGCAAGTGGCGGAGTGAGGAAGAGGAGGGGGAGGAGGAGAAAGGTCTAATGGCTTTTCCATTAATTGCACCATTACCCACCTGCATCCCCACCTTGCATCCCTGCATCCAGCCTCCAGCTCCTGTCTGGTCCCATCGAGGGGACCCTGGTGGCACAGCAGGGACCTATTCCCAGCCATGGATGGGCACAGGGATGGGGCCCCAAGGGTTGATGACTTCCAGACCCACCCTGGCCATGCCCTGGCACGGGCAGAGCACACCAGGCACCCTCACTTGGGGTGCAGGCAATGCACATGTGCCATCTGTGCCCTGGGGACATGACAATCCCCAAAATGCCTCCTTGCCCCTGCACAACTCCTCCCCGTGTTGCTCCCACAGAAAAGGGGTTTCATTCCCCACCCCAGGGCTGTGCCAGGAGGCGGGGGGCTGCCGTGGGGGCCGCTGCATCCGGATGTTTGTGGGAGTGCTCTCCTCCTCCAGCCTTTCCCTGCCAGCCCCCAGCAGCCCCCTGGAACCCTAGAGGCAAGAGGAAGAGCCCCCCACTCCTGAGACCCCATGGATGCCCGTGGGCGGCTCTGTGCCCCTGCCTCACTCCCACCCCCCTCCCACCTGCGCTAACGTTCGTGTCCCCGTGAGCTCCGCAATGTGACCTGCCCCCCTCCCCGTGCCCACCCCCACACTGCCACACGTGCTCAGCCCCACACGCGTGACTCTGCGTGCTCCCGGAGCCAGGAGGAGGGATCTGCCCCTTCCTTCCCCCCTGCTGCACCTCTGACACCCCAAACCCCTCACCCAGGCAGGGGGTGATGGCAAAGCCCCCCACGAGGACCCTGCCTCCCTCCCCAGGGTTCTCCTGCCTGGCACAGACACGGCTCTCCAGGAAAAGTTTCTCCCTCTCTGCTCTTCTCTCTATTCAGTTTTTTTCCCCTTTTCCTCGACATTTTTCCTTCTGAGGGTAAGGGGGTGTCAGACTTCTGCGTGCTGAACATGCTCTGCTTTGCTGATAATGTTTTCCCAAGCAGGAACTGCAGCGTGGTCCCACTCCTGGGTGCCTGGGGACAATCCAAGGGGAGCAGGAGCTCTGGGTGGAACCTTCCACCTCTGGGCTAGGGGCTCCCCTGTAGAGGGGAGTAGTCCCAGTGCTCTCCCAGAGGCCTCAGGATATTCTTAGGATGTGTCTGTTCGCAGCCATCCCAAGATTTGCTCCTGCAGGGCTTTGGGAGCCATGCTGCTCTCCTGCTGCCGTGCTCGGGTCTGGCCACCTGATGGAGACCTTCATCCCCAGTGCTCCTCTCCATCACTGGGCTGCCTCTCCAAAAATGCATCCTGCTCTCCACACCCTGCTCTAGCTCTGCCTGCAGAGCTTTCGTTTCTGCATCCCAGCACGGGGCTGCCCCCAGGAGGGCACCCGAGGTCTGATGACGAACCCCAAACACACGGGATGGGCAGCTCAGGAAGGATCCACGTGTCCTGGGGGGGCTGCAGCAGGTGCCCCTGCTCCCAGGGGATGGGGCTTGCAGCAGTGCCTCGCACACCGAACCAGCCGGGCTGCCAATTACATATTGCAGAGATCCCAAAATTACTGGGACAGTTTCACATGCAAGCTGGGGTCTGGGGGATGCTCAGTTGTTGTCCTCTGGGAAGCTGAATTTGGGATTATTTTTAGAGAAGATTATAAATACCGTGGTGAGGAGAGCTGATTTACATTGAGGGCTGTGTTTGCAAACGTGCCCTGTCCCTGCGGGCCCAGCACTTGCTCCTGCAACCACAGGAAGCTGCTTTTGGCTGAGACAGGGTGTCCTCAGTGCCACCCTCTCCCTGACAGTGGGGTCCGTAGGCAAAGACCCTCCTGTGGACACATCCGTGATACCTGGGGACACCCAGCAGGTGCCGTGCGGCTCCCTGGAACCACTGTGCACTGGATCCGAGTGGGGGGAACCTGCAAAACCACACGTCCCCAGATCCCTGGCATGAGAAAGGACACAAGTGCCCCTGATGCAGAACACCCTCTGCTCAGCATGAGGTGCTCAGGGTGCTCTGCCACGCTCCCACTGGGACAGTTTGCTGGGATGCCCATCCCCTGTCCTGGTACTGGGCTTCTTCCCTCTCTCGGGTGGGAGTTGCCTGTGGGGCTGGAGAGNTCCCATCCCAACTCCATTCATTCCCAGCCCATCCCCTTCCCACTCTCTCCAGCCAGCAGGGTGGAAACAGCCCGGGTGGAGACAGCCGGTCCATGCCGACAGACGGGCAGCCACCACTCCTCCATCCCTGACGGCCCCCAGGCATCCCCCTGCCCCATCCCTCCGAGGCCCCCATCCCAGCTCCTGCTGGGGTTTGGAGCTGCCTGGGGTTTGCCAAGCGCTTTGAAGGGAGGGTGGGAAGGAGGGGAGCCTCAGCCTGTCTGTGAAAACACATCTTCCCGGTGCAGGGAACTCCACCGCCTGAGCATCTCTCCAGCTGCATTAACCCCTTGGCAGCCAGAGCGCGCACACCATCCCAGGGGACTTCAGCTCTCTGAAAACAAGGGATTTTGGCACATAGCTGCGTTTTTCCCAGCACGGACCATTAATGAACATCGCTGTAATGAGGAGAACACGTGGCAGCAGCTGCATCTCCTTTCCCAGCCCAATGTTCAGACACAGCACAGCTGGATCCAGTGGTGAAGGACAACTGCTGTCCTCGGGCTGGAGGCTTTGCTCTCTCCAAGCACCCAGAGATGCTCCTGCCTACTTCTCTTCTTTGTTTTCAGGGACTAAGATTTTCCTTCAGCTGTTTCTTCTTGCAAAGATTCAGAATCCAACTTTTTTTAATCAAAATACAGATGACAGCAGATCCACCACTGTGGCCAGGCTGACTGCGAACCCAGCATCAGCCCAGCAGATCCAAACCTGGAAAGGAAGCGAGACCAGACGAACCTTTCCATGGGGAATTAGCAAAAGGGAATGGGAGAAAAATCGAGCATGTTTTCATGGAAATTTCCGTTTTTGAAGAAAAAAAATAAAAGAAGGACTAAACTTGGATGCATTTATATAAATATGGAAATAAAAGCCGTTTCCCCAGCCTTGTCACCACCCCACGTCCAGCCCTGCTCTCCCATCCCCTTCAGCACCAACTGTCCCTTAGCCAATATTTATTCCCAAGCCCCTGCAGCGTCACCCCCTGCCCTCCCCTGGCTTTGGCTCTGCCTGCAGCAGCCTCCTCTTCTTCAGCAAAGTGTTGCTTTATTTTCAGCAACTGGTTGGCTTTGCCAAGTGGCAGCTGGTGCCGCAGCCCCGCTGGTGGTGCACATCCCCAGGGACCAGGCTGGCTGACTGAGGTAGTTTGAGGATGTGGAGCATCCTCTTGGGGCTCACCTCCACCCAGGTGACACCATGGGGACCAGACCTCTTGGAGCAACATGCTAAGGGAGCAGGGACGGAGATGGGGCTGATGGACGGGCTGAGTCCCCCTCTGAAACCTGTCCTTGGGATGTGCCTGTAGAGTGCAGGGAGCTGACGGGATGGGATGGCGCGGTGACGGGCGTGCGCGGAGCAGCGGGGACTGGCGCGCACACCGCCACACTCCGGCTTTTTAAACTCCTTCCAGCTCTACAAGAGGAGGCCTCCTCTCTTCTGCTTTGCTGTCAGCTGGTTTTTTTCCTTTGTTTCTATAGAAAATCCCAATTCCCCCAAATAATCCAGCTAAGAGTAAGAAAAAAAAAATACAAACATGTCATTGCATTTTCTTCCCATCCTCATCCCTCTCTCTCACACAGGGCTTGAAAGCGCACTGAAAGGTATTCAGCGTGCACGCTGCCAATTGTCACATCTTTCAATGACAGATTTGAAATGAATGTTATTTTGCAAGGGAGAAAGAGGGGGGAAAAGAAAAAAAAAAAAGAAAGCCCACACTGCTCATCCAAGAGCTGACAAGTCCTAACGGGCCTCATTTTCCAGAGACAAAAATAACTATTTTCAAAATTCACAGCAGGGCCTTCGCCTACACATGCTGCACCAAGAGAAACCTGTGGGGAGAAATGTAAAACACATTGTGTAAATGGAAATGCACCATGCATCCAAAACGATTTTAAAGCTATTTACCCCCTTTCATCCTCGCCAGCTCTCCTGTGAGCGCACGTACGCGCGCTTGCACCCCGCCGAAGGTGCGGGGGCCCGGAGCTTTGCTGGCTTCCCTGGCCCCCGGCGATCGGATGGGCCGGCTCCCCACAGCAGCGGATGATGGGGAGGTGTTTTCCTCCCCACGCGTGCGCTGCTGGAAGAGCGGTGCCCATCTGCGGCGAGGGGATGCGGCGCGGTGCTGGCAGGCGGGAGACGTCCCCATCATCCCCATCCTCCACTGTGGCTTCAGAGTCCTGCAGCTACAGAACAGCACATCAGCTCCTGCAGAAACCTTCTTGAGATCTTCCCTCTGTCCCAGGTTCAGCAGTGGGATGTGGGGACAGGGACAGCTCCAGCACTGGGAAGGGGCAGCCAGGGGTGGCTGGCTGGTTGGATGTGTAGGATTCATAGATAGGATCAGGGGTGCCTAGAGCCATGCACATGAGAGGGCTGTCCAGGTGAATTTTGGGTGAAAGGGTCTGCTGGGTGGCTGACCCATGTGGAGTCCACCAGAGCCTGGGGCAAACCTGCCTCCCAAATCTGGGGCCAAAGAGAACCACCTGTCCCCTGAGAGCATCCAACCATGCCTCCGTGGGCCACAGCTCCTCACCAGAGCTGCTCCCGGCCCCCCAAGCCAGTGGAGAGGGGGAGCCATAGTTCCACATGAGGTCCCTGTAGCAGCATGACTTAGTGCAGCCACGCTGATCTCAGGTCTGACATCCATGGTCAGGAATTCATCCCTCCACAAAGAAACAATGTGGTCTTGGGTTTGGGGAAGGCCCTCGAGTTCCCAGAGCAAGAGCAAAGGTTGCAGCTGCTGGGCAGCAGGCTGAGAGCCAGGAGTAAATAGAGGGAAATGGCGAGGGTTAACGTGAAGGCAAAGCCCCCCATGCTCCCTCCTGCCCTTGCGATGGCCAACACTTAAAGCTTATGATTGGTGGCAGAATCCTTGAGGAAAGGGTCTCTCTCTTTGGAAGCAGGGCCAGCCCAGCTCAGCACAGTCATTCACCACCACCGAGCACTGCAGTAGAGACCGCATCGCCCTTCCTCGCCCACTGCGAGCAGCTCCCTGTGGCCACCACTCCAGCCAGGGAGGAGAAATGTTTTGGAGTGAACCCTGGAGCAAGGGAGAGCAAGAGAGCACTGGCCACCTCCCCGCCTGTCCTTCTGCCTCGCTCCCATCCCATGGCACTGCAGTCCAGAGCTCCACCCTGGCCAGGATGGGTGGATGCTGGGGGAGTGTCCTGTCAGATGCGGTTGGACATGAGCCTGGTGTTCAGCTTGCGGAAGAAGGAGCGCAGCTTGCAGATCTTGCACTTCTTCTTCTTCTTGTTCCTGCTTTTCAGGGGCTCCCGGCCGCCTTCCCACTCCTCCCCATCATCCTCACTGGCCCAAGGTCCCCAGGCACCGCCATTGAAGTCTGGGTGAGCCCGGGGGTTCTCCGCAGGGTACCGCACCGGGATGGCCGTCCGGTTGTAGTGCACCAACCTCATCAGGAGGGTCCTGACCACGTCCGGACGCTGCTCTGAGAGGTCATAGCGCTCATAGGGGTCGGCAGTGATGTTGAAGAGCCACACGGACTTCCTCAGGCCATCAGTGAGACGCTCCAGGTTCCACCAGCTCCCTGGGAAGTTGGTCAGGGTTTGCGGGGGGATCCAATCGCTGTACCCTGGGTCGCCAGTGAGGAGCTTCCACTCCCCGACCCGGATGGAAGCTTGCACAGCCGTGTTCCAGATGCCGAAGCCATCCTCCAAGGAGCCGTACTTGGCATGGTTGTACAAGGGGTCGATGTTGTGCAGGATTTCGGTGCGTGGCGACTCCTTGCCCTCACTGATAGCAGGCCAGACGTTGTAGCCATCCAAGCCTTGGACATTGCTCAGGTTGCCCCTGGCCAGGCTGACCAGAGTCGGATACCAGTCTGTGATGTGAACCAGTGCCCAGCTTGTCCGACGCTTGCGCTTGATCAGGGGACTGTGGACAAAACCGATGCCACGCACTCCCCCTTCCCAGTACGTCCCTTTGCGGCCCCGTAGAGGCCAGTTGCTGCCCCCGGAGAAGGTCTGCCCACCGTTGTCTGTGGAGAACACGATCACACTGTTGTCATAATAACCATACTTCTTGAGGGCCCAGGTGATGTTCTTCACCGCCTCGTCCATGCAGGTCACCATGGCCGCGTACTTGCGGCGGGCGACGTTGCCCATGGAGCGGTAGCGGTAGATGTACTCCTTGGGCGACTGCAGGGGCGTGTGGACTGCTTGGAAGGCCACGTAGATGAAGATGGGCTCCTTGGGGCTGTGGGATGCCAGGATCTTGCTGACGCGCTGGGCGTAGAGGAAGGTGGAATACTTCCCGCTCTGGTCCCAAGCCACGTCCTCCCCTTCATGCAGGTCGTAGCCGCAGACGCCCGGCCCGTCGCAGTTGTCGTAGGTGTAGTAATCCACGTTGCCTGTCAGGGAGCCCAGGAAGGTGTCAAAGCCCCGGCGGGTGGGCAGACACTCCTTCTTGTAGAAGCCAAGGTGCCATTTGCCCACCATGTGCGTGGAGTAGCCGGCTTCCTGCAGCTTCTGTGGCAGGGTGACCTGGTCGAGGGGCAGGCAGTTGGGCTGCCGAGGACGGATGATGGAGTGCTGCAGTCCTGTGTGGATCTGGTACCTGCCAGGAGGAAGAGCCAGAGGGAAGCAATGGTGATGAGGAACAGCACTGGGTGAGGACATGATGGCACTTTATGTGTTAGAGACCCAAAACACAGGCAGATCCCCATGTCACCCAACCCAAGCCAATGAAGCAAGCTCCAGCCAGGGACAGGGAGCTCCTCATCCATCTTTAAGTACCAAAAGCAGATGCAAAGAACACAGAGAGGGGCTCAGCAGACATCTCATAAAAATGCCAGCAGCAGTTGTCCCCACTGCTGCCAGCCTGGGGAGGTGGCTGGGCTGTGTCAGGGCTGGGCAGCACAAGCAAGTGGGTTCACAATGCCCCACCTGAATGTCCCCACTATCCCTGTCCTCCACTGCTTTGCACACCACAAAGATGTCTGGGACCCCTCAAGAACCATCAGGAGAGAAGGGAGGCCTTTGCCTAGACCCTGGTGGGCTCCACCACCCCAGGCAGTAGGTGACCACATCCATAGGCACCTCCCTATGGCATTCATGGGCACACTCCTCAGCAGGAGATGGGCTGATGGGATCTGCCTCCTGCAGTGAGTACTGACCACAGCACTGCTTCAGAGAAAGCCCCACCTATCCTTAGAAAGCAGAATGGCCCAGGATGAGGGGACATCTGACTGTGCTGCCGTGGGAGAGGGCGATGGAGCAACATCCAGCCTGTGCTGGCCAGTGCAGCACTGAACACACACGCAGGGAAAGCACGGGCCTAGGGCCTCACAGCAAATCTCTGAGGGACAGTGTGTCAGGGACTGCATGGGGACACAGCTCCTTGCCCAGCACCAAAACACCCCCTGAGCAGAGACCACCCTCTCCCAAAGTGACATCCATTACCCAGCAGCATCTACATTTTTGCTCTTGCCATGTGCCACTATTTATCCTGTGTAGAAATCAACCGTTCACCCAGGAAGCTTTCTAGAGAAATCTAGATCCGCTGGAGGATCTCCATCCCCTGCCAATACACCAGGGCACTGGTCTAGCAGCAAGCTGGGGTTAAGCCCCTCAGACCTACAGAAGGGACCAAGGGGGACATGAGTCGGCTGTGAGCAGGCTCTGGCTTACCTGCCAGTTATCAGCTGGCTCCGGGACGGGGTGCAGATGGGCTGGATGTAGTAGTTCTCCAGTTTCACACCCTCCGCTGCCAGCCTGTCCAGCGTCGGTGTCTGGATATCTGAGCCGTGATAGCCGATGTCGTGGTAGCCCTGGTCATCAGTCAGAATGAAGATGATGTGGGGTGGCCTGGTGAAGGTGGGAGGCAGTGATTTCTCCATGGGGTCCGTGGCCACATCGGCCACCAAACTGGGCTTCATCCAGTCCCAAGATAAATAGCCAAAGCTGAGCAGGCTGACGAGCGAGAAACCCGTGAGGGCATAGACGGCCATCCCGAAGCGCTGTGCTGCCTGCCAGGGGAGTCACCGTCCCAGCATCGTCTCAGAGGCACGAAAACAGGAGGTCTCCCCCTCCTCCCTGACCTAGGGGATGCTCCCCGCAGCCCCCGCGGCTGGTTTTGCGGGAGCAGCTTCCATCAAGGCACACTCGCGTGCACACAAAGAGCTTAATCCGCCGGGGCTGGGTTGCCTTCAGTCAAAGGAAAATAACCCTCGCGCTGCTCCAATCACACACATCTGCACGGCAGGACGGGCTCCTCGCAGGGACTGGCGGCGGCCCGGAGCCGCTCGCCAGCGTCCCGAGCGTTGGAAACACTTCCTGGCTTCCTGGGGTTTTCTCCCTCGTGTTATTTCTTTATGAAGAGCTCCATAAAATCCTCGTCAGAGAAAGTTGCTGGCTTCTCGTCTGCTCCAGCCCTGCGCCTGCCCGGCTATCCCGACGGCTCGCTTGGGATACGACGATCCTTGTCTTTAAACTCCTGCGGAAGAGGGTGCTAAAGTTCAAGCCCAGGGGTGCCGAGCTCTCCTCCTCGCTCTCCGGGCAAGGGCCGCCCTCTCCTTTTCCCAACCTCCGCTCCAAGGCAGAGAGTCCCAACAGCTGCCCAGGACGTGGTCTAAGCCGCCAGGTTTATGGGGAGCTGCCGGCTCGGCCCCTCCCAGCTCAGCAGCTCCAGCAAAAAGCTGGGAAGCCCCAGAGAGCATGCAGCGTCCTAAGCGTGGCATTCCCTGAGCCACCGATGCTTCCCTCCCTGCTTGCACCCAGGCGTGTGACACCTGGATCAGGACCCTTGGGGGGATGCTCAGCTGAAGCCGCCGCAGCATCCAGCCCGGGAGGGCAGCAGGAGGGGCTGGGTCTCTGGGAGGGATTGCTGGGGCCGGCCGCCCACACTGACAGGATCACCATCCAAATAAATCCTGAACAAGGGGAAGCTGCAAAATCTTGTTTGAACACCCCCAGTGTTAATAAAACCACTCTGCGGCTTGCAGAGCACTATGGAGTGAGGTGGGTGCTGCTGCACCCATTTTCCAAGTGGGGAAACTGAGGCAGCGAAGGGCCGTTGTCACAGCCAGCCAGGGGCAAGGTTTGGTGGGAACGAGAAACTTCTGCCAGTGCAGGGGTACTGATCTGAGCTTGGGGTGCTGGGACAATGGGTCAGTGCCCTGATGCTTCAGGGGGGTTTTTGGCAGAGATGAGCAATGGCCCTGTGCAATTCCTTCTGCAGGGCCAGCATTCATCAGGCATCAGGAAGCCCTCATGCCTGGTACGCCTCTTGTCCCCGCCACTTCCCCAGGGAAGGACTTGGCCCAGGAAGGGGAATTTTGGTAGCACAAACCCACTCCCATTCACCCACCCCTGTCAGAGCCGGGAGCTGAGTCCTGTGGCTGTTTGCAGTCCCAATGGGGATCCGAGGGGTCCCAGCACACCAGGCACCCCAACAGCCCCCAGCCCAGCCACCCCACCTGCCTTTACAACGGCAGGGCTGTGGTGGGGGCTCACTGGGGTTTGGGAGGGCTCCGCCTTCAGAACTGTCTCAGAAGGGCAGATGAGACAGATGGCTCCAGGACCCCTACGTGTTCCCTTCCCTGATCCCCTCCTCTGGGTCCCCTCCCTGGGCTCTCCCCACACTCCCTGTCCTTCCACTGACCCTCCAGTCCCCTGTGCCCCAGGTGTCCCTCCTGCCCCACGCCAGCCTGCTCCCTAGGACCCCAGACACCATGGAGGAGTGGGGAGGAGGGAACACGAGGCTCCTCACTCCCAGGGACAGGGGTGACCCCCAGGAATAGCAAAGGGAGGATGGACTTCTCCCTCCTGGCTTTAGACACAGGCATAGAGGGTGGGGACAAGGACAGGGACCAGGACAGAGCCAGTTTCAGCCAGGGCTCAGGGGCCTGCAGGAGCACAGGGAGGGGTGCAGCGGGCAGGAGCAGGAGGCAGGGATGGATAGCTGTGTTCTGTGCTTTTCCCTGCTGGCAGGAACCCCTGCTCACTCGACAGAGCTCAGAAGGGCTGGGCTGAGCCCTTCAGTGAGGTTTGATTAATCCCCTGGGGTTCATCTCTCATTTCTTCCGCCCGCTTCTCCCTTTCACTCCCTCCTTCCCACCACTTGCCTCTCTTGTCTTCCCCAACATCTTTAGTTTTGAACAATACCCTCCTCTTGGAAAAACCTGGACCTGACTGAAGGGAAAGAGAGGTGGGGGATCCCCATCTCCTGGGTCCTGTGTTCTTCTGCACACATGGCTCCATGCACACCACGAACCAGAGACAGAGTTATCGCCAGGGTTTGTAATCAGAGCTCTTTCCAAATAATAAATAATGGCCCACTTGGGTGAGTATTACAGAGGAGAGAGGAAATTGAAGATGTCAGGCCTGAGACATGGCAGAGAAAGTGTGTTCAAGGCAACACAGATCACTGATAAACTATGTCTTGCTTGGGGCCAGAGGATGAGCAGGAGGGAGGCGCAGGAGGGGGCAGCAGAGGGGATGTGTGGCCACAGGAGTGGGGCTGGAGCCCACCTACGAGGAGCAGGGCTGGATCCCACCTCTGAGGAGCAAGAGCGGAGCCAAGCACCTCCTGGGCGTGTGGATTTGCTGCTCCACGGCCATGTGGTGGGTCACATCCAGCTCACACCCTTAGGATGAGGAGGCACAGGCTGGGAGAGCCATCCTGACTTTATGCTGCTGTCAGTGGCCAAAGCTCAGAGGGTTGAAAGGAGGGAAGGAGGTGGCAGCAGGGACGTGGGCATGTGCTGGCACGGGGAGGGAACCTTCTGTGCCAGCCAGGGCAGCCGGTTCAGTTAAATCAGTGATGGGTCCAGGCTGGCTCCAGGTCTGGGGAGGAAACAGCAGGGTTAATTCAGCTGAGGGAGCTTTTCCAAGAGCCAAAGGGTGAATAAATAGTGAATTTGTTGGCAGTGACCCTGCTCAGAAGGTTCAGGGACAGCTGGCTGGGTTCTCCTCCAAGAAATGATAAAAGGGTGAAAAGCAGCAAGGGGTACAGCGAAAACACTCTAGATCCCAGGAAATGGGGTGCAATGGGACCCTCAAACCAGCCCCACCATGACAGGAGGCAGGAGGAGGGAGCGGCTAGCAGGGAGGAGGAGGAGGAGGAGGAAGAAATGACAAGTCTGGAGTTTTGGGGTCAGGACAATTTAAGCTGTCTGCACAGCTGCTCTGAGAGTGATTAATGCATCACAAGGTCTAGGGATGGAAAAAGTACTCAGGGCCTGCAGGCACCCCTTCAACCGCTCTTAATTCAAGGCAGTCACTCGTCCAGCCTCACTCAAAGATGTCTCAAGAGCCAGGAGCTTCCTTGGAGAGCTCCAGCATGTTGCACAATGGGGAGATTTCCCCTGGCAGCCGGCCCGGCGGTGAATGCTGAGCCAGCCAGCAGACCCTGCCTGCTTTGGTCCTGCATCTGCCCTGCCAAGGACAGCCCTGCTCCTCCCCGTTGCATCAGCTGCTGTGACAAAAGACACTGAATCTCCCTCCCAGCCTGATCTGCAGTGGCATTACCAGTTCAGGGTGATGGGGAGGCCCATCAGGTGAGCTGGGTGCTGGATGTGGGGCTGGCAGCAGCTCTGTGGGCAGAGCATCACCCACCCGCACCCCAGCCCAGCCCTTCCAGGTGCCTGCAGATCCTTCCCAGCTGGAACCAAGCTCCCCATGCTGAGGAATCACTCAGCAGCCAGGCTAAAGTCACCAGCCAAAGCCCAAAATGCTCCTTTTTGGTGCTTTTAAGCCCAGGAGCATGACCTGCGAGGCATCAAACCCTGACCAGTGCCTGGACCAAGTCCCTCCATGTCCCTGCAGCTGGCACAGCTCCTCACATTTGCACAGCTGGTTCTCTGACCAAATATTTAATTATTACCTTTTCTTTTTTTTTTAAATTATTAATTTTATGTGGCCTGGGGCAAGAATGAAAATAAACACAGCCCTTCCTGCTTTTTCCTCCCCACCGCCCCCCAGCTCCGGCCGCACTTGCGTTTTGGCTCCGAAAGTGCTCGCTGCAAATGGGGTTATGCAAACAGGCTCCACATATTTCTCTGCGCCTGCGATCTGCCACGAGGGCCACACAGCAAAGTTTAAAACTAAGCCTCAAATCTTTCTCTTTTTTTTTCTTACTTTTTTCCCCCCTTTTCTTTATTTTTTAACCCTTCCCGGGGCCGTAGCTCTTTCAGCCCTCAATGCTGCCTTTCTCTTGCCATCAATGGGGCATTATGGCAGGGGATTTATTGGAAGCAGAACTCCCAGGCTTTACAATGGGAGCTCTGTGCAAGGCAAATATTGCACAATCTGTTTGCACCCGTCAGCTTGCTGCCCTTCCCCCTTGACAGCCCCACTCACGCCTCGGCCTCCGGCCTGCTGAAACAGGACCTTAAAAATCAGAAAAATGAAAGGTTTTTAATAAGTCCCCTCTCTCCCGCTTCAGAGCAAGACATTTGACCTAACAGGGCATCAGGGAGCCTCGAAAAAACACCTCTTGTCGCTCTCGCCTCTTAGATGTTTAAGGGTTTCCGCTCTCCCCGGCCAACGTGTGATGCATTTACTCTTTTATTGGCATGATGAAAGAGCCTAGGCAAGTCTGGAGAAGAAAGGAGCAGTCCCAGGAATGGGGAAAGGTTGTTTTGTCTAGAAAGGGGGGAAAAGGCTGAGAGAAGGGGTTGGCCAGGTAATTTGTGGTGAAGGAAAGAGGCTGGAGGCATCTCCAGTCCCAAGCCCACGAGAGGATGGGGCTGGAGGTGAGCGCCTCTCCACTGACTTTGGGAGCCTCCAGGTGGTCCTGGACATCATGTCCTCAGCCTGGTGAATGGTCCTGTCCTGGACTTCTCCCTGTCATGAGCAGTCTTTGCTCTCCAGTGTCTTATCCTCCAGGGATATCCCCAAGGACCATCTTCCCTCCCTGGTGCACTGCAGGCAAGCAGCATTTCTGCTGGGCAGTGCCAGGACCTGCCTCCTCCCCACCAGCCCCCCATATTCTGTTTTCCCACTCTAGGACCTCATTTTTCCCACACAGAGCCCAGCACCTCTCTGCCTCTGGCCACATGCACCCTGTGGATAGAAACCAATTTTCTAGTGGCAACCGCTGCGGTGAGACCTCGACCAGATTACAGGGATGGGGTTTGGGTTGGGGGAACTCGGAGGTTTTTGAACACACCATAATTCACTCTCTGGAAGCTGGAGCCAGAGGAGGAGAAAACAGCAAATCTGCATCAGTTCCTGGTTATGCAACCCTGATCATTGCTGAAAGGACGAGGAGTGGTGCAGCAGCAGCCGTGGCACAGGATGCCAAAGCTGCCAGGGTAGCACGTTATGGGGCAGAGAGGCGAGCATCAGCTGTCCCTCTGACAGAGGCTCTGGATTTTTTTCTTGAAGCCAAATGGTCTTTTTTTTCAATACCCTGCCTGTATTTCACACCATTTGCGCAGTTGAAAATAATCATCACCATCAAAATGCACTTGGAAGCCGTAGCACAGTATTAGAGTCTTTTCTAATGTAAACCATAGCCTCTAACAACACATGTTGGGCTTGGCCAGGGTTTGTTCCCCATCAAAACACTGCTGCTCCCCTTCCTCCTCTCCTGGTCCTGCAGTAAAATAGGAAATAAAAGCCCTGAATAAGAAAAGTTTATCTTAGGGTAAGGAAATATTCTTCTGTTTTTGGTCACTGTGATGATACATCTCAATGATTCTGCAAATTCTCCTGTGAAATGACTTCTACGCCTTCCTGCTCATGTTTGTTTTCTACTTTCCCTTTCATTCAGGAGGCTTCAGTCCATCAGCTTCCCTTCCTTCACATAATATTCTTTCCCTTGCCTTTCTCCACCTTCTGGGAAACTGCAGCTCGCCGCCTTCTCCTCTTTTCTCCTCTCTCTAACGACTTGCTTTGAAGAGCTGGAGAGGAGCCCATGGGTTTGGCACCGCTCCCTTCTTCCCATGCCTTATGGCAAGCTTTCCACATCGCCTGGGTGCTCTCCCTCCTCGTCCTGCTCCCTGTTCTCAAGCCCAAAATCCAGCACCCCCCTGAAGCAAGGTGCTCCCCACTGGAGCTTCGCGGCAGAGCCCCAGGGCTCACGCAGTGGCTTGGCAGTCTGGATGGAGAATCCCCTTCGCTGTGAACCAGGGATGCTTTGGGATGGGGATCCCCACAGGTTTCAGAGAGGGTGACAGGGGAAGCAACTCAAGTCTGGCTTGGCAGGCAGGACGGGCTGGAGATGAGGAACCTGCCCAGGTGTGGCAGTGTTTGATGGGAAAATAGAGAGCACGTGGGCACGTGGGCATGGCCTGGTCCCATCAGGGTCTCATGGCTCAGCTCCTGGGGTGGACTTTACTTTGCCCCCAACACACTCACCTTCCAGAAGGACTGAGCCTTGCTAAAAAAAAAGTATGAAAAAAGTCAGCAGTTCCTTGGCCTCTGAGGACTCTCTTTGAAGCAGAGGAGAAGGTCCTAAGGCAGCGGAAGGAAGGATTTAAGCATTTAGCATAGCTGGTTTCTGGCAGCACTGCCATGTGACCCTGACACTGGCTTCCCCAGCTTATTGATTTTGGACTCCCCCACCTTCATTCCTGACACGATTTATCATGGGAGACACAGAAACTCCTCAATCCTCAAAGTATGCAAGATGCTGGCATCACTTTCAGGCTCACCTAGGCTGGGAAAGAAAGAGCAATTCTTCCCAGCACCCGCCTGGCAAATGTCTCTCCATCCCAAAGCTACTCCAGGCTGCAACCCAGCACCTTGGGTGGAGGCCCTGAACAGGCTTCCCTCCTGGAGCAGCCATGGCCATCAGGTATCCAGGGACCCAGCAAACTCCTGGGTCCATGGGAGCGGCCCCAGCCCCTCCATGTCCTCCTAATACCCCACCAGGGTCCTGGCTCTCCTCCCAAGCTACAGCACAGCAGGAGACTGGCCATCCTCTCCCCAGGGCTGGGCAGCCTCCTGGCTCCTGCCTGCCCTTAAATTCCATCTCCCCTTTCAGGTGCAACCTCTTCAAAGGCGGCCGGGGGGTTTGGGCTGGCAGGAGATGCAACGGCCAGTGGGCAGCGTGCCCACCCAGAGCTCTGCTCGCTGCGCCAAGCCAAGGCATGGAGGACGAGGAGGATGAAGCCCAGCACTCCCCGGCTTGGCTCAGGTGCCTGCCCCAGACAAGGAGCCCTTTCTCACTGCTGAGCTCGCAGCAGGGCAGGGCAGGATGGCCTCAGCGCCCTGCTTGTTTATAACCCCACTTCAGCACAAGGAAAACACACCTGCCTGTGCCAGCCGGGCTCACACCTGTGCCCCCTTTGGGCAAACGGACGCCTGTTTATCCAGGATGTGTTTCCTCAGCACTCTGGGGGACCGTGGCAGAGATGCTGCTGCTCCCCAGCACCAAGGGTTGTTTTCCATCCTGGCAGGAGACGAAGGCAGAAAGCTCAGGAGGGGCATTTCAAAGGGTTTTACATCAAGGCTGGCCACAACCACGCTGCTGGAGCAGGAAGAGGGCAGGGAGCATGTCCGGCCAGACCCTGCAGCTCCTCGCTGCCCACCCCATCCCTGCAGGCAGCAGCAAGCCCTGGGCACAGGCGCTGGAAGCTCCCACTCCCACCCTCTCAGGTCTCTGTGCTGTTGAGCGCTGTCTGGGGAGTGGTTCAGAACAGGCAAAGAGGCCAATTAGACACTGCATTACTTAATACAAAAGGTATCAATAATCCAGCAGGAGATGAGAGCTCTTTCTTGCCCAGGATGCCAAGAGCACAAATTGCCTTCTTGTAAGAGAAAGGCTTAATTTCCATAGAACATGACAGATTAAAGTACAAGTGGGTGGGTCCACTCTATTATTCATCAGTCTTCAGTGCTAACAGAAGAGGGTGTGCTGCCTCCTTTGAAGTTTCTTCGAAGGCCCAGGGTGCCCACAGACATTTTAGCAGGGTGGAAAGCAAGATACGACTGAATGGAGCTTTGAATGCTGAGCACCCACATTCCCCTTCGCCCTGGGTTTGTAACACACCAGCCTTGTTGCTGCTATTGCTCCCCAAGAGGAGTCAAACCAGAAGGTCCTGGTTTAAACCCGGACACCTGTCTGACCTCTGGACCTTAAACCAGCAGAGAGGAGGTCCAGGAGAACCATGCTGCTGCTTCAGTCGTGCCCAAAGCCGAGGAGAGCTTCCTTTCCTGACTGTGCAGTGAGCTCTGTCAGCAGAGAAATCTAGGATTAGACTTTGGAGCTTGGATTCCTCCCTCCTGAATGGGAAACAGAGCAGAATAATGAGAATAAAAACCAATTTCTCTCAGCTGAATTTACTGAGGAGAACACTGGAGTATTTCACTCGAACAGAAAACTCCAGGAGTGACTCCTCAGAGGCAGCACATGGCATTTGCAGACAAACTCTGCAGGGTGAGATTGTGCCAGGGGAGTTTTAGATTGGATGTTAAGAAAAATTTCTTCACTGAAAGAGTAGTCAAGCATTGAAACAGGCTGCCCAGGGAAGTGGTGGAATCACCATCTCTGGAACTGTTGGAACAACATGTAGATTTGGTGCTTAGAGACATGGCTTAGGAGTGAAACAGTCAGTTCTGTGTTAATGGTTGGATGTGATGATTTCAGAGGGCTTTTCCAAACTTAATGATTCTAAGACTCTATGAAGGATGCAAATAACTTCATTCCAAAGCAGAGGGGCCTGGAGCAGCCTCCTCTGGAAGCCATGGGTCAGGGTGAGCTGTGTTCACTCCAGTGCAGGCAGCTGCCCACCAGGCACCAGTAAAACCACCAGATCAAGCAAAGAGATGCAGTTTCCCAAACAGAAAGCACCAAATCCAGCACTGGGAGACCATGTAAGGCAGCATGGGCACCAAGCAGGACAAATGTTGGGAAGGGGTTGGAAAGGGCTGGAAGCAAAGTCCCAGGCTGGCAGTGGGAGCTGGAGCTGAACCACAGCATGTACACCAGAACTCCCGGGACACACAAGGATGGTGGAGAAATGTGCTCTGCAGACACTGGATCTGGAGCACCATCCCCATATTCCAAGCCCACCCATTACCATCGAGGGTTTTCGGCTCCTAATCACAGGCATAACTTATAGGGTGGTTGTTGGGAGGCTTAAAGTACCTATATCAATACTGCAGAGGGTGATTCATGATTATCTGCAGTAATCCAGAAGCTATACAAAAAATTGCTAATAATAGGTCTTCAAAACCGACATTTTAGTCAAGATAAAAAATGACTGCAACAAAATCCAATCATGCTTTGCTAAAACTATAAATGGAAAGGTATAACCCATATTCAGCTCCCCTAAACACTAAGCAAAATGAAAACAGGGGATGTAGCTCAGTCCCAGGATCCAAGTCAAGGCAGGGCTGGGATCCCGCCCTGGGAGAAGTTGATTCTCAAATATGCTGAAAGCAGCTCCCAGTGTACCAGGTGCCACAGGACTGGCTTAAATCCGGGATGATGGAGGGGATTTGGGAAGGGGAAAGCATGAGCACGGATTATGTAGCTGCCCTGGCAGCACATGACAGACTGTGCTGGCAACTGCAAAGCTGCCAGAGCTGAGGCTGCAGCAGTGGGGATGCGGATGTGGGGCCCGGCAGGGTTCACGGTCCTGCTGAACACCATTTATTTAAGGCTGCCGTGCGATGTGATGCACAGTTGCTAGGTGACCAGAGCCCAGGGATGCACGGATGACATGGGAACGGCTGCGCAGGTCAGCCCTGGTCCAGCTCCTCAGCATCACGTCTCCAGGATGGTCTCTGGGATGCATCAGGATGTGCCTCCAGCACGAGGAGTGGGGTAAATACAGAGCCTGTGCAAGGGGATGCCACACACATGGTCCTGCCCCTCAGCCCGAGCTCTCTGCCAGGAGAAGAGAACAGAGCCTTCCCCAGCCCCAGGTCCCAAACCTTCCTCTCCCTTGCAGTTCCCACACTCCTCCTGCCTCCAAATGCCTGCTTACCCTGTTGGGAAATCTCTTCTCACCCCGCCTGACTTGCACTGTTTCATCTGCCTACGGATCGGATAAGCTGATAAAATGTGCTGAACGCACCAAACGGAGCCCGTTCCCTCCATCCGCTCCCCGCCGCCGGCTCATCCAAACCAGCACTGCTGCGTCCAAGGCCCCGAAAATCTCTCTTGCCATTAACACTGTAACAGAGCACGGCGTTTGCAGGGCCAAAGTAAACACGAAATCTGCAGGGATTTTTGTGGTATTGAGGACAACTTAACGACTGGAGCCTGAGGCAGATTTATTGTCACAATTTTCACTGAGGTCTGTAAAATCCAGCGTGTTGCAAGCCGGTCGTTAACATTGGCTTTAGGCTTTCACAGTTCTGCCTTGGGGAGTGGCAGAAAACGTTGCTGGATGTTGCTGTGGGACTGGAGGTAAGCGTGGGATCAGCTGCTCCTCACCAAAAAACCCCAGCCATGTTTGTTTTGGCATAACCAGCCCCTCTTCCACCTCCCCACCCTTCTCAAGGGAGAAAATGTTTTCTCCCACCTCCCTTTGGGAGGGCTTCACAGTCCCAGATGGGTGAGGAAAGGTGGGATTTAACCCCGTGGCAGCTCCTGGGAGCCTAAAAGAGAAGGAGTCTTTCTTACTTTTTTCCCTACCAAACCATCAGGCATTTCATACCAACCACTTAAATGAAACCAGACTGTTTAGTCCAAGCAATTACTCATAAGCAGCTTCTAATTACTTCTAGTATTTAAAGAGAACAGAGAAGAATCTCCTTGGAGTGTAAACTCAGTGAAGAAGTTGCAGCTGCCAGAAAAAGCTTGTGTTACTGGGGCACACACCCTCCTTCACATCACCCCATGTCCCTCCCACGCAGGCACCTCCCGAAGCACTTAGGGGGCAATCACCCCTTTGTCCCCTTGTTCTTTTACCAATAACAGCATAAAAACCAGGTAGGAGCGAGGGGACTTGCAAATATACATCCCAATATCCATACGTGCACTCCTGCAACAGCGTGAGGGGTAAAACCAATCCATGCTCCGTGGGAAAATGTTGCCCAGCTCTCCAGCCTGGCAGCCCAACCTTCCCGGGGGGCAGGGCCAGCCCCCACCAGCCGCTCTCAGCAGCAGATAAGATCAGAGGTTGGCAGAGCCACCCTCCTGTCTGCTGCACTGCGGGCTCTTCCCATCCCAGCCCAGATGAAGTTACCAGGGAGCTGGCTGGCGCTCCAGGCCGGAGATGCCGTCGAGCCCACACCCGCTGCCCCGGCCTCCTGGGACAGAGGGAGGATGAGACTCCGGCTTGGAAACCTCCCAGAGCACTTCAGTCTTCTGTCTTGGACAGTGCCTCGGGCAGCTGCTCAGAAGCACGGGTTGTCCTTCTAGAAGCAGAATTGCAAAGATCGTCCTGCGGGAAGCTCTGTGGTCCCTGTTCACACCTCACCACGGGCGATGCTACAGTCTCAGAGGGAGAGAGAAGAGGCAGAAGGGACCACTGCTTCTCCCCAGGGAGGGCCACAAGGATTGGGATCTGCAACAGAGTCCCCAAAGGACAACCAGCAGTACATGGCCGTGGACATAGAGAAGGCTGCAGCCTGTGAGGCATGACATGTCCAGGGTGACCACACACTGGCACCTTGGGGACATCCCAGGCAGAAAGAACAGGAACAGGAGCATCTTCCCTTCTCAGTACCACTCTCAGGTGGCACAGATGCTCCTGGAGCATCCTTTCCAGTGCCACCAAGCTGCCTCCATCCCAACCTTGTCTGAGTTTGGGTGGCTCCTCCACCAAGCCATGTCTCCAAGCCCCGGCATGTTTGGAGCACTGGGAGGTGCAGGTTTGGCTGGCCACGAGCTCTCCATGAGCACAAAAGACAGACACGGAGCTGCTCTCTGTTTTTCTAAAATTACTCTAAAACATGGGTTTCACATTAGACCACCAACAGGGAGCAAGGGCAAGGTTTCTCTCCCTGCCTGCTACAACAATTTTGGGGAGTTCCCCCCCCCACTGTTGGCAACAAAAATGGTTTGCTGATGCCAGCACTGATGCTAACTAAAGCTAGGTGGAATAAAAAGTCGCCAGCTCCTCAGTACCAGAATCCCATTTCCAGCCAGCACTCTCTCCCATCCAGGACTTCATAAAGGACTTTCCAAGAGCCTCTGGTTGCCCTCCAAAGGGGATTGCTGTCCTCTGCCAGCCCGGGACACCTTTGGGTTTGTCCAGGGCCATCACAGCGCAGGATGGCACTTTGTCACCCTCTTGTGGCTTACAGGGGCTGGCAGGCTTGCTGTGGCTTTGAGGTGGCCACATCTAGGACCCCTGGTCCAGGGAAGGCAGGGGAGGGCCTTCAGCATCCTCCTTACTCCAGCATCCCTGCTTTGGCCTTTTGCTCCCAAGGATTAGGGGAGGTGCCCACCCCCGGAGGACTGGCTCTCCCAGCTCTCCTGCCCCATGAGTCAGGAGTCTCCAAGGCAATTTCAAGTTCAAGGAAGAGCTTCCCTCCACCGAGACATCCCTGCTCACCCCACGCTCCTGGCAAGCCATGGAAAGTGCCTGCGAGTCATTCAGATTGGGTTGCTTTAAGGCACTCCCTCCTTCCCGGTTTAGGTGGCTGAAAATCTCCTACCCAATTCCCAACCCACCTAAATCTCAGCTAGGAAATTAAGCCGTACCAGCCTCTGAGACAGAGAGGGATTCATTCAGCTTTATCTGAAAGCCATTTCAAGTATGTCCAGATTCCTAATGAAACTTGGATAAAACCCCAGAGATTAATAACAGTGAAGGGCTTTTTCGGATAATGGTTTTCTTCTGTTTCCAAGAGAAACATATATATGTGTGCCTTGGTGGAATCTCTGCATACATTTTTTTGGCAGAAAAGCCAAAATAAATCCTTGTACTGCAACAACCCTCGAGCAAGATAAGGCAAAAATCTGTTTGCAATTCCTGTGTATTTTGTCATACACAGATAAACGGGCATCTCCGGCCATGCTGCCCCCTCAGGAAGGCTGGGAGAACAGGGACTAATGTTGCTACAGAAGCTCATCTCGGCTGTCCCCATCAGTGTAGGTCCGAATCTGGTCCCCCCACATGTTACTTCTTCACAAGCACGTGTGTACATATTGCTCCTGCCTTAAACGTGAGTTTTTCTGGTACATCAAAGTTACATCAGTCTGGAGAATGTGCTTGGAGCCAGTGTGGGGTTGTGTCCCACTTGAGCAGAGGCAAAGTGCTTCACAGTCCATCTGGAAAGCCTAGGAGCAGACAGGTTTGGGTACCAGGAGCACGAGCTTTCCATTCTGCCCATCCTTTCCCTCTTTCCTTGTCTGGCAGAAAGCAGGCAGGGTGGCCAGGGAATTTCTCAGGGATGGTTCACTGAGCATCCACTCGGAGAAGGACCTTACAAGTGGGGCATCACCCACTTGAGTGGGCTCCCACAACACACAGGTTTTGCATCACCTCACTGCAGTATCCCCCATCACAAGAGGGAAGGTGGCCTCAGAACAGATCCAGAGAGAGGACGTCGCTGCAGGTTCCACAGGCATCTGCTCGCACCGGGTAATGCACCTCCCCTTCTGTGGCTGCCCCTCCTGGGCAGGGTCGGAGGGTTTGCAGCCAGTCCGGCTGGCTCAGCACTCACACTTCTAGAGGATGAGGATGAGGATGCTCTGAGAAGGACCACTGCCCTGCCCACCCCTGGATGCTCATGCCACAAGCATCAGGAAGGGCTGGCAATGCTGTGACACGAGGCGAGGCTCGTGCTGGATGTGCTCACACAAGTCTCCCCTGCCTTCAGGCTGAGCCCTGCCAGAGCAGGGCAGACCCTTGCAGGGTGTCACGTCCCTTGTGGGGTCTCCCCTCAACCCGCAGCCACTTGGTCAATGAGTGCAGGTCCTGGGGAAGCCGTGTTCTTCTCAACTCTCCTCCTCCTGAGGCAAAACTCCTAAGGAAGGGGCCCTCCATGACTGTCCAGAGCACTAATGCATCTGGCATCTGTCCACTCCACTCCCTTAACCACTGAGGCTTTTTCCATCTTCATAAGCAGGGAAAGCAATCAGCGTAATGAACGTCTCTGAAGCTCTCACCACGGCACTCAGGATGTGCTAAACGAAATAAACACACATCAAGAGCCCATTAATGGTGCTCTCTCGTGCCCAGCAGCCACACTGAGGCACAAGGGGACCAGGAAGGGACGCTAATGTACAAAGCAGAAACCCTCAGAAAGAGAGGCCTAAATTCTTGCCTTTTTTTTCCTCTTTTTTACCCTGTTTTCAGATTGTTGCATCCCCACTGCTGGCACATGGCTGTGCCCACACCAGGATGGTGCCACAGGGAGGGTGGTGGGACATGCTGCTGCACAGTGATGTTCCTCACAGTGATCCTCCCCTGGGTGACCCCTCCTGCTGAGCCTTCCTACCCCAGCAAGCTTTCCTCTCTTTCCAAGCCTCCCAGACTTTACACAGGGGGAATTCAGAGCAAACCAGCTGGCCACAGGTGGTGGTTATGGTCAGGGACTGTGGGGCAGAGACCGCCAGGCTGGGGGGACAAATGCTGCAGGTCTGGTGGGAGCACAAGCAAGAGCAAACTGTCCTGAGGCAAAGTAATAGGATACAGCCACAGCAGTGGGGCAGCTCACTGCTGAAAAATGAGGGGGTTTTCGTCCTTTCTCAGTCTCATATTGCGGTACTTAACCTGGAGCAAGAGTTTTGCTCTGGTCAGAATGGGGCTGCAGAAGCTCAGGACGCTGGAAGGACACAAACCACAGCACAGGTCCAGAGCACGACCCCGGCACGAGCAGCCCCTGCCTCCCCCCGCTGCCTCCTTCCCCTCCTTTTCCTGCCGCATGCCTTTTGACTCCAGTTAGAGCAGCAAAGGATGCCCGACGGGAGGAAAATAATACCCCAGCTCCCTGGCTTCGTGAAGGCAAACAGAGCCCCTTCCCTCTCCTCCCAGGTAGAGCTGCTGAGTCCTGGATCAACACAGCCGAGCTGTTGTGGCTGTTGGTGTTGGCCGTGCTGTGCGCGAGGCTGCCAGGCCTTTTAACGGGGATAGGCTTACAAAGGAGAGCAAGAGCCCGTGGGAAAGCAGGGCTGGGCTGGGGGCTGATTAATAATAACAGCCCTTCTGCTCACTGCCATCGATATGTATTGGATCTACTCCCCAAAAAAATGAGAAATTAAATGGCTTAATGCTACTTGATGTTCAGTGCCAGCACTGAATAACTGCCACGCCAGCAGACACACAGGCAGTGAGACACAGCCAGAGAGACACTTCCAATCGAGGTTGTTAAGCATATTGCAACGAAATGTTAATGTCACGTCTTCTGCTCGTTGGAGTTCTCAAATCTGTTCTTTCAGCTACCAAATTTAAAAGACTGCTTTATATTCCGCAGGCTTAGAGGTGACTTTTTTCCCTCCAATTAATTAGTTTGAAACTAAAAGGGCTGGGTCGCTCGGAGTTCCAGTGATGGAGCTGTTGGGATATGTGTATATATATTTTTTTTAATATTTTTCTTTTCACTTCTGAGCTGCTCCTTCTCATCTGGCAGCAAGCTGCCAGAGAGTGAGTCAATATTATTCGATGCCTGCCTCATAGCTTGGGGGAAATGATCTGATCACCCCAAGCAAAGCCTCAACAGCAAGTGGCCACATCACAGCCCTCAGCTTTGGCTCTGTGGTCCATCCTGGCTGTGGGGCCAAGGAGAAGGCAGGTGTGGGGACACAGTTTTCCAGAGGGGCCAAGGGCTAAGCTGGAGGTGCTGGGGAGGGCTGTGATTCACCAGGTCGAGCTCCCTCGATCTTGTTCTTCCACCTTGTGCAAAAATCCTATGACATAACATGAGAACTGAGCATCATTTATAACCCCTGAAGTCCCCAAAGGCAATGTGGAGCACATGTTTCAAAACTAAACGCTGGTTTCACCACTGGTAAAGTGCCATGGGCTTGCTTTGGCGTCCAGAAATGCGGCTGGTGAAATTAATGAATGTGACTTGGACACCCAGGTCCAGGAGGGCACCTGCCACCAGGCTGGTGGGGATGCCTGAACAACCCTCGGTGTACTTGCAAGGCTGGAGGCAGAGAGCTGCCCAAGCGAGGCTGAGCAGCAGCAGGGCCGTGTACACAAAACAATGCCATGATTCATCCTAGATTGCCATAACCCATCGCATTTCATCAGGATGCTGTGGCATTTAAAATGGCATTTCCTCCCATCTGCTGTGCATTAGCAGACAAAGAAAAGGGAGGAGGGGGGAAGAGAACAGCAAAACAAAGGGGGGGAGAATAAAACGGGATTCCAGAGTCAGACTGTTTCCAAAGCAGCTCCTTGTCCTTGCAAAGCCTGAGCCCACCGGCTGGGCAGAGGACAGTGGCACTGGCCATGGGCAATTTTGTCCCCGGCACTTCCCGGCTGCAGCCCAGGACATTGCCCCGACGCGGTGAGATCTGCTGTGACTCAAATCCCTTCCGAGCAGCACCTGGCAACCCCCTCCACACCCAGAGCTGCCCAGCCAGGGGCCCCACTGAGCAAATCCCCCCCGGCTAATTTTGTCATTTCCTCTGCTTCTCCATTTTCTCAGATTTTCCTTTCCTTCCTACCTCCCTTCCCTGACTCATCTTCCCTTGGAAATTCCCCTTTCTTTATGCCTTCGCTGCTCCCCTTTTCCTCTCTCTGCCCCTGCTCCCACCTTCTCTCCTCACTGTCCCTTAACACCTTTCATCCCCATCTACCTCTTGCACCTTGTCCTGCCCCATCCCCACCTCCTCCATATTCCTCCCTCTGCCCAGTCCAGGTGGTACCTCCAGGGCTCTTTCCAGGAGGCAGAGGGCTTGAAGTTCTTCTGACAGGGCACGTGTAGCAGAGAAATTCAGCTCAGCTTCTGAGCTGGGCCATGAAGATTATCCTTCCAAACATGGCTTGCACTTTCAGCCAACGCTCTGACCCATGAGACACATCAGAGTTACTTGTTGGGGGTCCCAAGGGTCCTGTCCCTGGCCACCCATCCCACCCTGCCGTGGAGCAGAGGCAGAAGGAGCATCGTGCCTGCAGCTCACGGTCTGGGTGGAATCAGCAGCCACAGGACATATCAGGAGAGGAGCTGCTGCAGCTGAGGAGCAGCCAGAGCACCTTTCCTCTTGTCCCTGCTCCACCATTGTGGTGTAAACACCAGCAGCCAGAGGCAGAAACTTCCTTGGGCAAACAGCCTGGGACCTTCCCACATCTAGACCCCACACGTGCTGTGTACCACCCTGCCCCGTGACCCCTATGGATCACAGAATCCCTTCGTTCTGAGAGCCCTCAAGGGGCATCAGCAACCCCATGTGCACCAAACAAAAAGGCCAGACCGCGACCGGAGACGTGTCCCACGCTGCTACAACACACGACATGCCAGGGTGGACAAATGCATTAAACTGAAGCTTGGAGAGCAGCAACGTGTCCCTGCAAGCCCAAGGGTCCTGCAGACGTGCCTGGGGGCTGTCAGCTCCCGCTGGGAAAAATGCAGCAAGGACAGTGCTCCCCAGCCTGCAGGCACACTGCCTGACCCCAGGCTTGGCTGGGACACAAGCAGTCATTCAGAAAGGAATAGGTGTGGACAAGTTTGACCCCAAGCAATAACCAGGGAGCCTGTGAAAGTGGCAGAGAGCAAAGACCTCAGCTCGAAGGCTGAGGGCAGGGAATGGCTGTGTGGTTATTAGCAGACGGAGCTGAGCTGGCTCCTCAATTACAGCTGTTTTATCCCCTGTCTGGACTTCCAACAGCTTCCTCCGATCTCTTCGTGACTCAGTGTCTTGGCATGGAGAACACATACCCGAGAGGTTGGCTTTTGAAAACCACCAGGGACATTTCACCTTCCTAAAATAAAGAGTGGGCAAAATATTTTCAACCTCCTTCCAAAAAATGTGGACGCAAAAAAACCACCACTCCTTAATAAGCGCGTGTTGTTTGGTCTCAGCTGGTTTTGGGCTGGGGTAGATTTTCCTGGTTATAATCATGCAGCTGTTTGCTGACTGAATAGCTGTATTTAATTTCTGACATGTTTACTAACCACCTCAAATACCTTCTCTACCTGTAATTGTGGTGCAGCATACATATTATTTTTTTTCAGATTTCTTCATTCAAGTGGGTCGTGTTATTCCCAGGCCCTGCGCTGTGGTTTGCAGAATGTACCCTCGTGGTTTGAGGGCATGAAGCTTTGGACTCAGGTGACCCTGAGCTATGCTAGACCGGTGAAGAGACACTTGGTGGGGGCAGGGGGGAAACAGAGTCAATTTTTCAAGCCATTTGTGCATGGGTGTTCAGAGCTTTAACATCCTCTATTTGCCTTTCTCAAGCAGTCTCTCCTGAAGATGTTTCCTTCCATCTGTGCCCATCTACCTTCCTCCCTTCCATGCTTTATTGAAGTTGGTCAAAGCCAAACCCTTTATGCTTTCTAGTGCATGTGTGCCCTGAGCCATGGGAGGGGAGGCCTGAAAATGCAGCAGAGCGGCGGCTTGTTGGGTTCCTGGCACCCAAATGCTGGAGGAAAATAATGAAATAATGCAGTTGCTTTCCCCAGGCACCCTGTAAAGAATCATCCCTTGGCACAGGGATCAGAGGGCTCTGGAAAAGCTGGGCTGGCAGAACACTTCCAACCCCGCCCTGCAGGACTGTGCTCCCCTCTCCTGCCTGTACCTGACCTGAGGGTCTCCCTGCATTGTCCCACCCCTGCAGCTTGGCAGGATGTGCTCCCCTCCTTTGTCTCTCTGCTGGCATGTTGATGACTTGCTAATCTGGTCACCTGCCACCCTCCCAGCGCTAAATGTCCCATCCACCCTCCCCCCAGACCTCTCCAAACAGTGCTTTTGCAATTCTCTGCACCACACAAGCTTCCATTAATCGTTTGACATTTGTTTCAAGATGTCTGGGGAGCTCTGCTGCCCAGGAGAGACCCTGAAGCCAGGGCAGCAGCTCCTCTAATCACCAGGCTGCTGGTGGGAGCTGGGTTAGTGTTCAGATTTGGGGTTTTTTTCTTTAAATA
The DNA here is from genome assembly GCA_013397115.1 of Edolisoma coerulescens. Lineage (NCBI taxonomy): Eukaryota > Metazoa > Chordata > Aves > Passeriformes > Campephagidae > Edolisoma > Edolisoma coerulescens. Next base: position 196,518 of record VWZW01000318.1, on the reverse strand, counting down.
AACAAAGCAAACTGAGCAATTCCTGGAGGTATAAAGCCATTCCAGACCATGTCAGAGAAGGTCCAAATCTGTTCATCCAGATCCCTGCAGCAGACAGAGCCCTTTGTGGACTCCAGGGGCTCAATCTCCACTCAGCTTCACTTTCAGAGGCCATGAACAGCATTCCTAGGCTGCCTGTGTCCACTCAGCCCTGTCCACAGGAGACACCCTTCTCTGCTCTCTGCCCTGGGATGCTTCCATCTGGCTTTTTCTCTCCAGGTAGGAGAACCAGGGCCCCAAACCAGGCCACCAGCTGAGACCTTGTGCCTCAGGTCACCTCAGAGCAGCCACAGTGGTGCTGGGACACCGTCGTAGTCCAGCCACCCCATCGTGGTGTGTGCTGTGGCCACACTTAGCCAGGCTGCAGTGACCACTTGACCAGGGGGAGGTCAGTCCCAGAAAGGGGCGTCCAGGTCTGTGATTCATTTCCAGGAGCTGTAAAACTGCCACCTGGACCGTGGCTTTACAGCCTTGGACGATGCTGGTGTCAAAGACGTTTGGTGCAAGAGCCAGCTGGAGCCAGGCCAGTTTTATATTTAATCCTGCCTATGAATACAAATAAAGGGTCTGTATTTTGAATGAGCGACAGGCGCACCACGGACATTATTAAACCTTCCAAAAATAAACCCCTGCCAAAGTGATGGGAGCCAGATTTTTCCTGGAAAGTATCAGCACGGGGTGGGGGGTGGTAGTGGGGCAGCCCCTCCATCACAGGCCCCTCTCCAACAGCTGCTCTGCATCAGGAGCAGCTTCTTCCCTCTGGCCCTTTGCTTATTTAAGCCCCAAAAATGCCAGAGCGGCTCCTCCGAGCCGCTCAAAGTCCCTTCAGCACTAAATCAGCTCTGAGGATTCGGCTCTGGCGCGCTGTGGATGAACCTTATGGAAAACTGTTCTGAAATATATAGAATTACATATGGTGTTGCTGGAACAACCCCCGCTGTGCCACCCCCGCTGGTGGGCGGCGTATCCTTCCCCCGCGCCGCCCTCTGCTCGGCCCCATCTCCTGCCCAGGGGGCGTGAGGGGCCCGGCTCCGGCCACGGGGTGACCCCCCCCTTTCCGTTCTCCTCCATCCCCCGCCAGGGCGGTGTAGGGAGCCGCCATGGGGGGACCCCCCTTTCCCTTCTCCCCCATCCCCTGCCAGAGCGATACGCGGGACCACCGTGAGGTGACCCCCGCTCTTCTTTGTCCCCCATCCCCAGCCGAGGGGGTGTGAGAGGACGTCATGGGGTGAACCCCCCCCCCTTCATTCCCCCGTCTCCCACTGGGGCAGCATGAGAGACCTCATGGGGTGATCCCCTCCCTCTTTCTCCCCCTTTTCCCACCGGGCGGTGTGAGAGACCCCCATGGGGTGACAAACCCCTCCTCGCCGGGTCCCCCCACACGGTGCCCCGGGCCACTCCCGGCACTACATTTCCCATGGGGCCGCGCGGCGGAAGCGGAAGTGGCGTCTCACCGCGGCGGCACGCGGGCCGCGCCATGGCCGCCGACGGCGGCGGCGGGCGGGAGCTGCTCGCCCTCATCCACCAGCACCTGCTCCGGGGCGGCTTCGCGCGGGCCGCCCGGGAGCTGCAGGCGCAGAGCGGGCAGGTAACGGGCGGCCGGGCCGCGGCTGCAGGGGGGGAGGGGGGCGGTCCTGGAGCGCGGGCCTTGGCGGGGCCGCAGGGCCCGGTCCCCCTTTGCGCCCTCACCGACCACCGGCAGCGCCATGTGGGTGCCGGCCGCGCCGCGGGCCCGTGGCTCCCCGCCGGCCCGCGGGTCTATGCTGGANGGCCCCGAGCTGGCCGGGGAGAAGGCTGGCAGGCCGCCCGGTAGAGCCTCCCGTACCGGGGGCTGCTGCTCCCCGAACACGTGCTGCTCCGGGAGAAGTCTCAAGGGGAACACGCGGCCCTGGGTGCAGCAGGGCGGGGAGTGGGAGGGATTCACCGGGAGGTGTGTGCAGGGAGACGCGGTCCCGTTTTCCTGGGGCGGCTGGGATGGGCTCCCGCGGTCGCTGCTTCTGTCTGGTGGTCACGTCCCGAAACGGGGCCGGTGCCTGACTGGTGTTCGCTCTGCTTTCGCAGAAGTTGCTCCCTTCCCTCTCGACTTCCCTCGAGGACATCTTTACCCACTGGGAAAAGTAAGTTAAAGGAGGGAATGAGTATCAAATAGACTCCAGACTGTGCTGACGTCTAGGCTGCATGGCATGTGTGATTTTTATTTGCTGGAATTCCATGATGTCAGAGGATTTCCGGTGATAACTGTGCTCAGCAGAGTTTTCTCCTAACCTCTGGTTTCACAGCAATTCATTTCAGATGTTCAGGATTACGCTGGTTTAAAATTTCCTGAGCTTGGAGACAAATTGTTACTTTAGTTTTGAGCAGTTCATGCTGGAGTGTTGTGGAGCTCAGAGTCATGCTTTACTGAAAGAAATCTGTCCCCCAGTTCTGTTTCACTTTCTTTTTAAAGCCACGTGCTTTGCAGGCTTATTGACCCAAGAACAGAGAAGCTGAGCAGATGCTGAAATGCCAGAGCTCTTACAGGGACTTAAACCTTGGCGCAGATCACAGATGATCTGACTCAGAGGAAATCTCTTCATTTCAGCCTGTGCTTTCAAGTCCTTACATGTTCCAAACGCCTTCCTGCATCGTTATCCCCCATTTGAAGGTCTGCAGGAGGGAGCCTTCCCATCTGTGATATTTGCACCCACCCTGCGCTCGCTTTGGTTGGATGTTGGAGTGCAGCACTGCAGAGAGGCCTGTGGCAGCCTCACTGCTGGGTTATCTGGGAATCTGTGGAGTTGGGAGCACTGGAGTGAGGATCTCCTCGGTGTGGCCATGCCTGCAGCCTTGGGAAGTGTTTTTTCAAAGGTGTTTTCTGCTTGATGCCTTGTGCCTTGCTCTTCTCCTCCACATCTGAGCCAGGAGAAAGGCTGGATCTAGGTGAGGATGTAGCAGCATAGAAATAGGTTTGCAGTTCCTCCCTCTAACAGTTCATTGCTCCCATGGGTGCTGATGGTGCCCTTCCCACGTGCTGGTTATCCTGCCTGCTGCAGCAAACCCTCCCAGACACTGGTGCTTTTAAACTAGAGGGGCAACAGGGCATTTGCATCAGGTTTAATTCCTTTTTCTTCAGTGTCACCCTTCTGGTATGGTCCTGCCCCACAAAGACGTCTGTTATTCCTGATCTCTCTGAGTTCTTCCTGGTTGGGAGTCAAAATGAGGGATGTGTTGGCCAGTAGTTATCTCTATCCTGGAGTGCTCCTGTGAGTGAGCTGCCTTTATCACATCCTGTTGCTTCATAGGTTTTTTGGCTCAAAAATATCCTTCCTTCATCTACCCTGTGGCTCTTGCCCTTCTCACCAAGGCCGTCCTTGGTGCTGTCCTGCAGAAACTCTTCCAGAGTGAGCCTAAAGCTGAGACTTGCAGTTACAGGAGTGGCCTCCCTCCAGAGCTCCATTTACTCTTGGAGGATGCAGAGAGGGGGTGGAAGGGTGCCTGGGAGCAGGGGAAAGCTGGACCAGTTCAGCCCTGGGAGCAGCCTGACCCCTGTAGCCCTCAGATGTTGCAGAATGCCACAGGGGCAGCGCTGGCAGACACCATTTCTTCCCTTCACAGAGTATTCCTGAGCTCCTGGTCACTCACAGCAAATTCTCACATCAGTCTGTGTTGTGCTGTCAGCAGCCGCTGGATCAGGAAGGTGTTGCAGGATCAGAGCTGCCTGTGTGGGTTGCCCCGTTGCTTTATTAAAATGATTATTGGAGTAGCTACAGGACTTCCTAAGAGCAAACATGCCTTTGGCTTAGCCTGCTTGCACAAAACTTGCTGTTACAGCTGTGCTGCCAGAACACTCTGACACCAAGCACAGTCTTTACTTGTCAAATTATTAAACTAATCTTGTTTTTAAAACAGAAGAACAAATAAAATGAGCTAAACTGGGCCAGAAGTGAGGATATTTGCTTCTGATAATTGTGTGTCCCAGGGCTTAGAAGTATTGCATGTGTGAATCACACCAGTGTGTGCCCAGTGTTACCCTTGTAATAAAGCAAATGTGTTGTCTTTAATTCTCAAATGAAAACATGGGTAACTTTAGCCACATCATCTGTTCTGGTACAGGTAGGATTTAGAGCCTCGAGAAATCTTTCTCCAGCTTAATGTTTTAACCCAACTGAGCAGCTTAAGTGTTTAATACTTATGTGGCCTCTTCCTCCCCTTTTTCCAACACATCTTCTGTAGGTCCAGCCACTTCCTTTCTTAAACCTCTCTGCAACCTGACTTTCCTGTCCTTTTGACTTGAGAGCCTGAGGTCAAATGGCTTTTGTACCCTTTAGATTGACTTCTCCTGGCCCTGTGGAATACCAGGACCTGGTATTTTGGGGATATCCGCCCTAACCCTGAAGCTGCCTATACTCTGAGGCTGTAGCTGCCTGTGGAAATGGAATTTGTTCTGTAGGGTGCCTTCTATCGAGCACCAGCCTGACTGTTTATGTTTTTATTCCTCTGTTAAAGTGAGAAAGAGTCTCCCTAGGGCACAGAATAAAGGTCTAGGTTCAGTATCTCCTGTGAGTATTGCAGGGATGTGTTGCTCTTGGGCGTTTACTGAGGACTGGAGATGTCCCTTGGAGGTTAGAGAAGTATTTCTCCCACCCCCTTAGGAATTCCTCTGTAGAGAAATGACACTGCCTATTCTTAGGCTGGAGCCTGATCTGAGAGTGAATGAATAATTATATTCTAATTTGTTCAAGATATTTTTTCCCCGTTTTGACACCCGTTGTCTTCTCTCAGAACTCCACCAAATTCCAGGAGAAGAAAAGTGAGTGATGAGGAGGCAGCCATCCCAGAAAAGATCAGAGTTCCTGATCCCGTGAGCAGCTCTGAGAGCTCGGAGAAAGAAGAGGATGAGAAAGAGAAGGCGAAAGCTGCCAATGGTAGGAGCCTTTCACCTCCTGGAGTTGACAGAGTAGGACTGGGGACTTGTGTAGGAGCAGCCCAGCTTGCTTGGCTGGAGAAAATGCTTGTAAAGTGATGGCTATTCGTTTGTGCTCATAGAAAAATAGGACAACTAATTTAGCTCCCCCTTCTCATGTGGAGTTTCTGAGGGGCACAGATGTCTGCTGAAGCTAGAAAAAACCTGTTATGATTCACTGGGGAGGGATGGGTGTTGTTGCTTGGATGAAGCTTTGGGAACCTCTTGCTGCCCACTGTGGAGCACCTTCTAGTTGGTCCCAGGTGTGCCTTGGACCAGCAAAGGCAGGCCTGTTTCATGGGTCAGGGAAGGTCTTGTTAGTTGGTCTGGAAAGCCAGTGCCCTCTGTCTGAGGTGGGGATAGGTCTCTGGTGCAGCTGATGTAGGAGGTGTTGGCTTGTGGAGTCTAACCAAAACCCCTGTCTGATATATTTTGGCTCAGTCTGATCTGCTGTAGACCAGCCTTTGGAAATCTGCAGATCTTTACAGGTTCCCTGTCTTGGTGGCTGGGAGAGAGATGGGGTGGAGGAGCAAAGCACTTGCCTGTCACAGGGACAGCAGTGGTGATGGTCTTGGGTTGGGTGTGGAGATGGGACCCTGCCCTGCTACTGGGGTCCTCCTGCAAACCAGAGACCATGTTGGTGTGAGAAAGACACTCACACAGCTGCTCTGTGGCTCTCTCCTGTGCAGCAGCCAGCCTTTCTGTGGCCACGAACTCAGTAGTGAATGTAGAAAGCAGTGAGGAAGATGAGTCCTCGTCAGAAGAGCAGGCTCCGGCTGGGAAAGGTGCAGTGACGGTAAGGCAATGCTCCTGGCTTTGAAGGCTGGTGGTACTCTGAAGCCAGGACTGTCCCAGACTCATCAGCATGTGTAGAATTGTGTCCTGGGGAGGAAATCATATTTAAGTGACCCTCCTATGCTGCCATAAGCCTTCTCTCAGATATCTGTCCCGCAAATGCTTCCTTAAAGAGCTCTGGCTCGCCTGGCTGCCACATTGTTGTTGCAGGTACATTGTCTCCAGTTTAGCTCCTCATCTGTGTGTAGCTTTCTAATTTCTTTTGTTTCTTGTAGGTGACAGCAACTGTGGTGGGTGGCAAAGCTGCCAACTCCCTGCATTCTCCTCCCAAGCCCACTGCCCTGGCAGGCAGAGCAGCAGGGCTCCCTGCTGCCGACAAAACTGTGCTCTCTAACAAGCAGCAGCCCAATGCCGCAGCTGCAGCTCCAGCCCTGGCCAAGGCCCAGAAACTGCCCGGTCCTGGGAGGCCTGGACATGCCACAGCAGCTGTGGCCAAAGTAGGGCAAAGCAAAGCACCAGTAACAGCCAAAGCACCAGAAAGTTCCAGCGGCAGCAGCAGCTCCTCATCCGAGAGCGAGGAGGAAGAGGAGACACCAACTGCGAAGGCCCCAGTCCCCAAAGCAGGTAAGGAGCCTGCAGGGTGGGGTAGATGTGTGTGAGCTCCAGCTCTGCTGCAGATTGGATCTGAGATGTGCCTTCAGCATGTTCCTTTCAGCTTCCTTGCTGGAAAGCTCAGAGTGATGCTTGTTCCTTGGGGAGGCTGCTAGAGCACTGCAAAGCAGCCAGCTCCGGAGCTCCGTGGGATGAATCCAGCGTGCTTGCTCCCATTTCAAGCAGCAGATCCTGTGCTAAGATGTCTGGCAGCACCCAGCACATACCCAGGGGCTGGGGGTAGCAGTGTAGCGTGTCCAGAGGAGATGCAGTACAAATGCTGCAGATACTTTCAGCTTTATGGAAAGGCACGACAGTGTTGTCTCTTTATTCCCGATTGCAAAGTGATTAGTTTTGGGGTTTGAAGTCTTCAGGGAAATCTGTAAGTGCTTTGAAGTGTCTGTGTGTGTTGGAGGAGGAGGAGGAGAAATAGATGGTTGAAGTTCTGGAAATGATCCTGCTCTTGGCTCTTTTCCAGAGGAGGCCCAGCCAGTCTGGGTGCCCCTGCAGGGAGCTGTGTGCGGCTGGGCAGCACCCTATAGGGTCAGAGCGTGGCCAGGAAGCATTTCCCATCTCTGCCTGCACTCCAAGAGGGGTGTTTTTGGGTCAGCATTTGTCTGGAGAAGCTGTTCCCAGCAGGCCACTGATGTTTTCAGCAGGGCTGGGTCCTCTTCCCTGCAAATCCCCTTAGCCCTCTCTGTGGCTTGTTTTGTTTCCCTGACATCAAAGGCCACATTAGCGTCGCGCTCTGGGGGCTCAGGGCAGGCAGCAGCTGTGACATCTCCTCGCTTGTGTTTCAGAGCCGGCAGCTGGGGCCGCCGAGAGCAGCAGTGAGGAATCAAGTGAGGACACATCCTCTGAGGAGGAGCTGGCAACTCCAGCCATCCAGGTAACCTCTCCAACATGGAGTCTTTGTCCCTGGGAAATCACTTCCCGTCTTTTGAAGAAGAGAGGATATGCTGCAGTGCTGTATTCTGACAGCACCCCTTTCCCTGGGTGTGTGAGATCCCCAAACCCAAGACCAGAGCACTTGCTGTGTGGCTGAGAGCCCCACTAAACCCTGCCGACACCAACCATTCTATTCCAGTTTCTGCTAGTGCCTGAAGCTGAGGGAGATCCTTGGATCTGTAGGAGGTGATTAGTATGCAATTTGATGGATATAATCAGGCAGTCCATGGAGAAAGTGACTTGCTTCAGATATTCCACAGCCCATGGGTCTGAACAAGCCTGTCCTGGTCAAAATTAGCAAGGTAGCTTGCTTTAAAACAGCTTCTATGCAGTCAGAGCTTTCAACCATTTTCTTCCAAGGTGTTATCTGATTCTCCTGTTCCCTTTTGTTCCCCCTGTTCCCAGGCCAAGCCAGCTGTGAAAACAGTGCAGTCTAGTGCAGCACCTGTGAAAAGTGCACCTGCTACTCCAGTGTCCCTTAAGAAGAATGCAGTGAAGCAAACAGCACTGGCAGCAGGCCAGGCCAAACCTGCATCCACAACGGTTCCTGGGGCTGCACAGCCCGATGACACATCAGAGAGCAGCAGCTCATCAGACAGCGAAGATGAAGAACTTCCATCAGTAACCCAAGTGCGTGTCTCCGAGATCCTCTCTCTCCTCTCTCTCCTTGCATGCCTCTCAGGGCTGAGAACTGCAGTGAAAAGAAAATTTTGTAAATGCATGTAGTGTGTAGCAAAGTCATGTTGGGGGTGGGAGGAAGGAGGCGTGAGGTGTTAAAAGGCACCTCCGTGTCTTTGCTCTGGGCTTTAATCAACCCATTGTGCCTTTCTTAGAAAAACCCATCAGTACTTTTAAATGAAAAAAAAATCCCAGCAATTCTTTTCCCACCTGAAGAGGCAAATTATCATGGTGGAATTTGCTTCTCAGGTATAAATTGCAATAAATAGTGTCTAATTTGTCAAACTCTAGTGCAGCTGATCTTCCCCGCTGTGGAGAGTGCAAAGTGCTGCCTTGTACCTCACTGGAGGGGACTGGTGGTAGCAGCAGGCTGATGAACAATATCTGGTCTTGCTTTCTCATCTTGGGAGACCATCCCCACACAGCTAGATGAAAGAATTCCCTGTGTCCTGCCAGTCACTAATCTTCCTTCAGGGTTTGCTTTTCCCGGCGGGCTCTGAAATGTCTTCCCTTGGTTACAGTCTGAGCAAATGAATTATGCTGCTGTGGGATTTGCCTTATTTCACTCTGTTCATGTCTTGTCCAGACAAAGCCACCTCCAAAATCCTCCCAGGCCATCCCATCCCTAGTGAAACCTACACCAGCAGCATCACTCTCTGTCAAAGCAGCTCCAGCAAAAACACTTCCACTGTCCCAAGGGAAGACAGCACCAAAACCAGCAGTGCCAAAGCAGGCTAAAACCTCGCTGGGAAGGACTGCTGCTCCCACCAAGCCTGCTGAAAGTATAAAGCCGGTGGAGAGCTCTGCCTCGTCAGCCAGTGAAGAGGAGGATCTCCCTATGCCCATCAGCCAGAAGGTAGGTGCCATAATTCAGCCCAGTGCCAAGGGATGGGATATGCAAGACAAATGTTTATCCCTTAAATGCTGCTTCTGATCTCCTTGAAACACCAGGAGTATCTTGTTTCTCAGTCCCTCGGAGAGGAAGATCTTTCTATTTGGAAGCAAGTGCAGCCTCACTCTTCTCACACAGCCATACCAGAGGAGGTGGGAGGCAAATGGTTTGATACCAGCTGAACACTCGTGCCCTGCCCCTCTGGAGTGGCCTTGTGTGCAGGGTCACAGCTAGCTTGGTCTTGGCTCTCCTGTGAGGGTTGGGTTATTCTCCAACCAAAGGAGAAGGACTGGGAGCTCACACTGAAATCAGGTGGCTAAACTCAAAGGGATGCAAATCCCTTCCTGCGAGCATCCCTAGGCACATTGTATTGAGACCTTCTACCTCAAGTCTGAGCTGCAGGGTGCTTCAGAAAGTGCCCTGAAAGCAGCCTTTTGGAGATGCAGCCTTACTGCCTGCAAGGGAGGAAGGGAAGCTGGGGGTAGAGCCTCACGTGTCCTTGCAAGGAGGCTCTTTGTCAACACGTCCTTTCACTATTGACAGGCAGGAGCCAGCAAGGCTCTGCATTTTTGTCTTCATAGCCTTGGTCTGCTGAGGTGGGTGGAGGGGGACACTTCTCTTAACAGTTGGCTCTGTGCTGCTCTCTTCCTGCGTGATTGATTATATGTGAGGATTCAGCTCTAGGTGACAGGAGCAGCTATTTGATTGCTGTGCCATGAGGTCCTACTGTAAAACCATGGAGATTTGTCCATTTTAGCAGGGTTTATGTGCTGGGGTAGGTTTGTGTCCTCCAGTGTTGATTCTGTGAAGCTGTCAGCAACAAGTTTTACCTGCTGATTTAACCACTTCAGCATCTTCCCTCTTGCAAACTGACATTTAGCCCTCAACAGCCAGAGTCAGCAAGGAAGAGCTTGTCATCGAGGGAGCTCTATTTTTGCCAAACAGGCTGTTCCTTTCCGTGTTAGTAGCCTACAGGCAGAGACCACGAGTGAAGCCTGAAGATAAACCATTGGGCTTAGCTGTGTCCACAGTCCTGTCCTCCCAGTCAAACTCTTCTTAGCTCATCCCTCACCATCTGCTACTTGGGCATATGCTAACCACTGACTTACTGTATCCTGCAACTTCCTCTGGCTTCTGTGCAAAATCCAAACAGATACAGAGCGTTGGAAGCTGCTTCATCTTTCCCTGTGGGGGTGGATTAGCACAATTAAAATGAACATCATGCCTAAATTGAACTGCTTAATTGGTATGTTTACCCCTGAAGACTCAGGAATATTTAGTTAAAGAAGTTGACAAGGTGTTTGCATATTTTGGGGGGAAAGGATGGTGATGGGGGGCAGTCTGACCTTAAAGATGCTGTGAGCTGCTTTTCTTTTCGAGCTGCTAATTTTGCTCTGCTGCTTCTTTCTTGAGTGTTTTGAGCCAAAGGTGGCACTCGAGCCCTCTATAGACAGGCTTTGGCTTCTGTTTGCAAGGAGTGGGTGTGAGATGCACGTGCAGCCCTGTGTTGGGAACCCGTGTCTTCCTTGAGCATCCCAGGAAAACCCGTGTGGGTTGTGCTGACAAAACTTGTGCCGGCAACTTTTTATCTTGGACTGCGGGCCCTGTGGGGAGAGGCCAAATCTCCCAAGAGACGGAGGGTCTCTTTCCCTCCTTGAACCCTGTTCCCCCTGCTGTGCAGGTGGCAGGTGTCCCTTTGCTGGGCCATGGCACAGCTGAGGTGCTGGTACAGGGCGGTGCTCCCGTGGCGCACAGGCCGTGCTGGAGTGGGATTTTACAACGTGCTGGGTGCACGTGGCTCAGTGTTGTTCCCCCTCTTGTCATGCAGCGCTGCAGGATGCAAATGGACCCAGCGAGTGGCAGATGGGTTCTGCAGGAGCTGAGTCATCACACTCACTGAGCCACAGGCAGCTCCTGCTTTGGGGGCTGGAGAGGGAGCAGGAAAAATGATTTCCTCCTGAGTTATTTTCCTCCTCTCTGAGTTACTTCAGTACCTGTGACTCTCAAGCTGTCAGAAGCTCTCTGCCTTTGTTACCTGCTCCCTGGATGTAACTCGGCCGTGCTGTTGGCCAGATCCCACCTGAGGCTGTCATCCGTCTCCTGTGGATGGATGGACCTTGGCTGCCTCCCAGGAAGATCTGAGGCTGTATAAACCTTGTGGTTTCTGTGTGACTGCTGTTATGTTCTTTCTGTGTTAGGATGCCCCTGCATGGCAGTTCTTTCCCACTCCATTGGTAAGTTAGGAAATGGAGCAGCCCTGTGCTGTGCATCCACATAGAGGGAGAAGCCAGACCCGTTGCTATGCAGGGCTTAAAACTGAGTGAGCTTAAAACTCAGTGGGTTCTGATCTTGGTAAGCTCTTCCCTTCCACACCAGTGTTCAGAACAGCAGAGAGGAGCTAGCACGTTGAGAGCAGTGTGTGTGAATTCCTCTGACTGCTTCAAGTACTTGTGTCTCTTCAGCGTTGCAAAGCTGGCCTCTCTCCTGGAGATTGTGACTCACTGGTATCAAAACAAAACAGAGGAGTGAGGTTTGCAGTCCCCACTCCCCAAGCACTTGTGGAGCTTTCTGTTTCTCTAAGCAGAGTCAAAATGTGCTTGGCTCGTTCAGAGAGCTGTTCTGTACTGGGATAAACATGCAGATGCTGTTGTCTGTTTAGTGTTTGGCTTGGAGATGATAAACAGTGCCCCAGTGGCAGCCCATGGCAGGGCTGTGCCAGGAAGCAGAGTAGATTGGTCTTCCCAAAAGGCTGCTAAGGCTGGTGCTCTCTGCTGCAGGCTGTGGGGGTATCACTGCATTGGCAGCATGGCAGGGGTGGTGCAGCCGGGCAGGAATCTCTCATGGAGTGGCAGAGCAGGCTGGCATCACATGCAGGGTGCACAGGGCCTGCCTGCCCTGGCAAACACGAGGTACTCTTTGGCAGAGCAGCCCGGACATGAGCCATGAGTGGAGTAAATGAGCGGGTGCAGAGCACTGCCAGCCTGGGGAATATCTGCAGGGGAGGAAATTCCCAGATCATTCCACAAGCACTGCCTCTCCCTCTGCCACCACTAGCCTTCAGTGTGCAGGAGGGGGATCTGCAGCCCTTGGAGAGGGGCCAGGAAGAGAGAGAGAGTCTCACCTGGCAGTTTTGGATCTGAGGCACTGGTGACTGTGGCTTCCTAGTGCTGACACAGTAGGGAAAGTGGCCTGTGGTCTGTCCTAGAACATCTGAGCATTGACATCTGAGGCTGCAGAAAGACACAGCCCAAGTAAGTGTTAGAGGTGTTTTGTTGTCTGGAGATTTCTAAGTTCTTAGACCTGTTGACAAATCAGTTTCCAAGTTGAGTCACACTCTGTCTCTGCCCCCACTCCCAAACCCTTGTGTCAGCCCTGTGTCTACACTGAGCTCTCTAGCAGCTCCAGGCTGTAGCTGCTCTAATGCTGTCTCTGCATCTTGCAAGTGTTACGGCACAAGGCTTCCCAACTCCTACTGATTCCCTGAGCTGTGGGCAGGTCATGCTTAAATGAGAGGCTTCCTTGGAGTGGGAGTCTTGGGGTTGCAGTGCTTCTCCTGTCCTCAGGCTCCTGTCCAGCCAGTGTCTCTGCCTCAAGAAGGAATTGCTGTTAGGAGCTTACAAGCACTGTTAGCCTGTGTGCTCGTGTAAAACACACTTGGGCTTTCTGTCAGAAGGAAATTGCTAAATGCAGAGGGATGTACCTACAGCTGCTCAGTCCAGGCAGGGACTGAAGCCCCTTCCACTCGTAACACACCAAGGATGGTGTGAGTGCTAGTAACAGCTCTCTTAGGGTAAAACAAATCCCAACCTGAGCTGAAACTGCACTTAAACTCGTAAACAACACCTGTACTAATACTGCATTTCTGGGCCTGTGTTTGTTTTTTGTTAAGAGGTTATCAGAACAGCCCAGGCCTGTTCCCAACCTGAGCCAGGCTGCTAAAGCTGGGCAGCCTGAGAAAGCAGTGGTAAGCACCTTGAAAAGCCAGGCCTCAGAAAGTGGGAGCAGTGACTCGTCTGACAGCGAAGAGGAGTCTCCTGCAGCACAGAGACAGCCTCCACAAGCTGGTAAGTCTCCTGGTAGTAGCCAGGATCCCTCACCTGCATCCTTATGGGTTTCTTCCTCTCCCCTGCACATGAAGCAGCTCTTGCTCTGGACAGCCACGGAGAGCAGTTCTTTCTCACTGTGACAATCTCTTACTCTTTTCCTGCAGTGAAAACCAATTCTGTGCCCCAGGCAACAAATGTGAAAAAGGCACCGGCTTCAGCACCAGCCACAGCCCCTCCAGCTGTGGACAGCAGTGATGATTCCAGTGAGGAGTCAGATTCAGAGGATGAAATAATCCCCCCTTCCCAGGTGAGGAGCTGCTGACCCACTGGCTGTGTAGGCTTTTAGTGCTGCACGCTCAGCAGGTCTCAGGACTTGGAAGGTGGTAATTGTGCAGGTGATGAGCGGTGCCGAGGAGCCTCCTGTTGGCTGGGTCAGGTTTTGTTGGCAGTGTTCGTGGGTCTGGCTAACCCCAGCTCTGGGTGCACATCTCAGCCACAGCAATCTTGCAGTGTGTGAGAGCAATGGAGAATGTGAGTGCTTTGACAGGAACACGAGTAGACACACAACCTCAGATCTCCCCTGGGACTCTGTCCCCTCTGCTCTGCTCCAGGAATTTAGACTGGAAAAGCAGCCAAATCCTTACAGGAAGAGTCTTTCCATGAGCTGTTTAGCTCCAAGGCAACCCATTGCCTGGTTCCTCCCAGACCCCTGAGGTTCTCTGGTTTTCTTTTCCACAAGCCTTGAGAGGATGGAAGGATCTGCCCTGAAGGGTAGCACAGTGGTCCTGCTGCCTTTCAGCTGGAGGAGCCAGGCCCCTGCCTTGGATAAGAGAGGTGACACCATATCTGTGCTGAGAACACCACTGAGTGTCATGGGGCTGATCCCAGCTCTCCCACTGGAGTCACTCTCTGTCTCCATGCCACTCCTGCAAAGCTGTGGCTGAGCTCCCCAGAGCCAGAGCTGCCTCAGTGTGAAGCTGTCTTGGGAGTGTCTGCACTTGTGCTGCAGTTTGAGCCCAAGAAACCACATTAAAAAACCCACTGACTGAGGAACATGGCTACTGTTCCTCGTGGTGGTGGCGTGGCTGGTGCTCTGAGCCCAGGACTTGGTGGCCAAGCACATTTCATATCCCACACATGCCTTTGCTGGGAGGGGGACATTACAAGCACTCAGGAAATCCTTCCCCGTGTTGGCCCGAGGCTGAGGCCAGCAGAAAGGCTGTCTCCCACCAGCTGATGGGCAGGCAGCCATCCTGAGCAGTCCTTGAGTAAAGCATGTTTATATTACTGAGCTTGTATAAAATAATGCAGTTGCTGTAACTTGAGCTCTGTGTGAGAGGGCCGGGAGCTCATGTTGGGCTGGCGGCTCTGCACGGCAGAGCGGGGCCTTTTCCTTTGGAAGGCCAGATGTTGTGTGAGGGAAATGTCAGCCCACAAAGGCCTGGCTTGTCAGAGATCTGGAGGGGGAGAGCTGCTCACGTAGCCTTGTCGGTAACACAAACCAGGAGGCTGAGTGCTCCTTCGTGGCTCCTGCTCCCTCCTCTGCTGGCATTTGTGTCATGGACATGTCCTCAGTGCCTGGTTTCCATGCTCCTGGCCTTTCTATTTTTAACCCTTCTTATGTTAAGTTTGATGTGAAGTTTCAAATGTGAGACAACAAAATTGCTCCTGTCATTTTGACCCCTAATCTGTTTTTGCCTTGTGCATCTGGAGGCAGATTTTCCCTGTGGATCGTGTCTTTGTTTATCTCTGTTGCCAATTAACTCTTGATGTGTGATTTTTAGAGTGTAGAAGACATCCTGGAGTCCAAGTGCCCACTCTGCAAAGGTTTACAACTGCAGTCTTGTTGGTGCTGCAGTGGGTAGGGATTTGCAGCCTGCAAGCACAGCACATTTCCCCTGCCTGCCCTTAGGGTAGGTGCCTTTGGGGCATTGAGCTAATGCATTTGGCACTCTCAGGATGCTGGCCCTTGTTTCTGCTCCTGGCTGTGCCAGAGGCCTTGCTCAGAGGCTCATGGGAGACAGAGCTAGTCTGCAAATGAGAGAATTAAAAAACAAAAGTCTTGGTGCTGAAAATGATGGAAAGGCTTAGGAGTTAGTGCTGGTTTGGTGTATGCCTCTGTATCTTTTCCCTCCGAGTTTGCTCTGTCCTGATTTTCTTTCTCATCTCTTTTAGAGTCTGACCCAGCAGAATGTCAAAGTAACTGCAGTTTCGAGCATGGTGGCTGCAAAGGCAAATGCCACCCTGCCTTCAGGGAAGAGGACAAAAACTCCTGCTGTCCCTGCAGTGAGCAGAGTGTCTGAGAGCTCAAGCAGCGGTGCCTCAGAGCACAACATGCTGGCAGGAAAGGTAATGGTGGAGGAGACCAAGGTGGGGAGCTTTCCTGGGGAGAGGGAGAAGGTGGGTCTGCTGGGGTCTGGGGCTGGTGCCATGTCCCCAGCTGAGGGATGTGTTCATGAAGCAGGGAGAGAGGGGCTGCTCTATCCTAACTACGATTATCATGCCATGAGATGAGGCAGAGGAGATAGCCCTGGTACCTATGCTGTTCCTGGCTCCCAGCTGGCTGGCTGCTTCTTTCCTTTTTGTGATGGCAGTTGTCTCCTTGGCCTCAGCTGCCTGCTTCCCTTGTGGGCTGGGGCCAGCTGGGCCCTCTGAGAGGTTCTTGGGCTGACTGTGACATGAACTGGAGCAGTACAGCGGAAGAAGGGCCAAGATGGTCCAAGCCCATCTACTCTGGGCTGCTGCTCATAGTTCATGGACGTGAGCAGTTAGTTATTCCTCCTTCCAGATCTGTTTCATCTCCCTCTCCCTAGGTCCCCGCTGCTTCTAGCCAAAAGCAAACGGTTCCTGTGGGAAAAGCTCCTCCAGCCAACACTGCCACCTCAGGACGTTCCACTGCCAAGGCGAGGAAGCCAGTCCTGCAGCCAGCACAGGACAGCCACCCGAGCCAGGCCATGCCACCCACCCAGGCAGAAGACACCTTAGACAGCAGCAGTTCCTCCGACAGCGACGAGGAGGAGGCACCCAAGCAGCCCCCCAAACCTGGTCAGTTCTCTCCAGAAGATGCTCTTGGTGCTACCAGGGTGGGGACAGCCTTTTGTTACCCCATGGGAGGTGTGCAGTCGTTGGAGAGGGGTTCCTCCTCTCCAGCCTGGCAGAGCACTCCCCTTTCTTTGGAGGCAGAAGGCTTTTGGTGGCAGTGCCTGTGCTGGGGAGGTGAGCTCAGCCTCAGGCAGCGGTGGTTTAACAGGAGGAACTCTGCTCTTCCAGCAGGCTCCCTGCAGAAACCAGGAGGGACCCAGCCAGCCCACAGCTCCTCCTCGGAGTCCAGTGAGGAGGAGGAGGATGCAGCATCACAGGTATGGTACCTGAGCAGGCTGGATCCTCTCGGGCCTTGCAGCTGGCTCCTAAGTAGGACTGAGAGAGACTCAATTCTCAGCCATAGCAGATGGGGTGCTGGGTGGGTTTGCCAGCAGAGAAGTGGGGGTTCCCCAGTGCAGTGGTGTGAGCAAGACCTTTTGGTGGGGTCAAAGAGAGGGAAGCTTTTGAACCTGGAATGCTTCCCCCAGCAGCCAGGCCTTGGGTCCAGCGTTCATGGTGCCTTCCCTGGGAGAAGAGACAGGAGGACGTGGTACCTTGCAAGGGTTAAACCAGGAGAACTGGTGCACAGTGCCAAGAGCAGCAGGGATTTTTTTTCCCCCACTTTAGTTTGTAACTTAACCCGTGTCCAAGACATTAAATTCCCTTTGTAAGTAACGTGCAGGGCGTGCAGCACATCTGCAGTGCATTAGCTGTGCGTGGGCGCACGCTGATGGCCAGGAGCCTCCCCCAAGCCTGCCTTGCTGGGCGAGAACAAAGGAGAGCCTCTGGCCGCCAGCTCTTGAGGCTGTCAGCTCAGCTGGTGTCTGCTAGTGCTGGCCCCTCTCCTGGTAGCCATGGGCTCTCAGAGCAGGCTCCACAGGTGGCCAAAGGTGGGCCCTCCGTTTGGAGTATGAGGACAATAGCAGCAGAGATAGAGCTGCGTGTCTGGTGTGTGGGAGGCTGCCCTGCTGGGGCTCCTCACTGTGTCTGTGCTGTTTCAGTCCCTCCTCACAGGCTACCCAGTCCTCTCCAAGACCCCAGTAACACCCCAGGCACCAAAGACGGTTCCCCCCCAGCCTGGAGGTGAAGTGGGGCCAGGGAAGGCAGCTGGGAGTGCTGCAAACTCCCTCACCAAGGGCTCCCTGAAAGCGGCCCCGGCCGACAGCTCGAGCAGCGACAGCAGTGACTCCGACACAGATGACAACCAGGTGGCTGCAAACCACAAAGCAGGTGGGTCTGCTTTGGCAAGGTTGGGAATCTGCTTGGCCGAGGAGTGAAGCCGTGCTGGCACGGGAGGGTGGCACTGGGGAGGGTGGCACTGGGACGGGCCCCGTTCCCAGTGTGTCTCTACCACAGAACCACAGCATGGAGTGCTGCTGCCGTCTGCTGGCCTCCCTGGCCGCAGCACAGCCTTCTCCTGAGCACCCTGCTTGTGCTGGCTGCCTCCAAGGCTCAGTGCCTTTGCCTCTTCCAAGATGTGCTTTAACCACAGTAATTAACAGGAGCAGGTAGGGCTCTCCCTGGAGCCAGTGCACACTGCATTGCTGGCTTCTGTGGAAGGCTCAAACACTGCCTGAAGAACATCTGCTGCACAGTGCTGGTATTCAAGCCTCCCCTTGAGCTGTGTGGGCTCTGCTGCATGTCTGGAGAGCAGAGGAGGGGAAGCAAGTGGGAAGACCTGTGGAGAAATAAAATGTCCCACCATTTCCCTGGTTTGTTGGCAAATTGTAAAACTTGGAGCTGGAAGCTGCTTCTGCTCTGTTGTGACCCTGACACCTTCAGATGAACTCTGACCCGCTCTGAAAGCTCACATGGGTCTGTTGGTCCCTTGGGCACATCATGGAATTGTGCAAAGGGCTGTTGAGGAGGTCAGAACTGTCTATATATGGGCTCAAGAGGGCCCAGGGGCTCTGGGGTTGGCCAGTGGTGGTGATTACACGTGGCAGTGTGGATACCCCCACCACCCTGGGAAGTCCCCACCTCACTGGGGATGGTGTCCTGGGGAAGGACTGCTCTATCTATGCTCACCCATCTTGTCAAACAGCCAAAGCTGTTGTGGCTGTTGTCACCCACTTCAGGCTGAGGCATCTTTCTCTGGCTGCTATAGATGCCAACAAGCTTAGCTTTTTTTTGGGAGAAGAACTGGATGCTCCTCTTCAAATGTATATTTCCATCCTCCTGTGACTAGTCTGTGTAATGAATGCTCCCTGAGTTGTCTTCTCTCTCTTGTCTGTTTCTGCAGGAAACAACCCCCCTTCAGGGCAGGAAGCTACAGAAGCCTCCAACAAAGAGAAGGTGGCAGGAAAAACAGAGCCAGGTCACACCAGCCTCAAAGCTTCCCCACGGAAGAAAACCCTGGCAGTGAAAGAGAACGATGTTGGGGCAAAGGGGGTGCAAGTGACCCCAGCATCATCACATGCCCTGCTCTCCATCCCACAGTCACAGCAGCCAAGCTCAGGGAGTGAAACTGAGGTCAGCACTGCTGCCAAAGTCCCTGCAGTGCAGACAGTAGAGGGGTTGGAGGTGAAGAAGAAGAAGAAAAAAGAGAAAAAAGAAAAGAAGGAGAAAAAGAAACCATCCTCCACAGCAGACAAGGCTGTGAAAACATCCAAGAGCAAAGACAAAGAGAACAAGAAGCAGAAAACGTCTCAGAAGCGGAAGCTGACGGGAGAGGATGGGGCTGTGGGGCAGCCCAAGGAGAAGAAACGGAAAGGGCAAACTAATGAAGAAGTACCCAAAAAGAAAAAGAAGAAAGCAGATGGTGACCTGGAGAAGGTGGCAGGCAGCAAGGAAAAGAAAAAAACAGCTAAAAGTAAGCATGCTACACTTGGAGCCTAGTTTGCAATAGGTTCTTGCAGCTGATGCATGTTCAGCCCCTGGTGCAGGGCCTTGCAAGTAGCACCCACTTCCCCATTGGCTTCCTGCTTGGCTGCTTCTCTCATGGAATCATAGAGTTATGTGGGCAGGAAAAGGCCTCCAAGATCATTGAGTCCAGCCATGCACCCAGGCCCATCCCTAAAACACATTTCCAGGTCCCATATCTACAGACCTTGTAAATGCCTCCAAGGCTGGTGACCACACCACTGCCCTGGGCAGCCTGTTCCAGTGTTTGACAACCCTTTCAGGAAATTTTTCCTAATATTCAATCTAAACTTCCCCTGGCTCAACTTGAGGCTGTTTCCTCTTGTCCTGTCACTTGTGACCTTTCTACAGCTTGTTGCTCTGTAGTGCTCTGCTCTCTGCCCTAATCCAAAGGCTATTTTTTTCTTTGCAGTGCAGCCTGTATTTGCAAATCAGGGCTGGTTTTGTGCTGGATCTTGTGGGTTTTTAAAAAAAAAAAAGGAGGGAGAGATATATTGGCTGAGCCACATCTGCTGGGCATTTCTGTTCTGCTGAAATGCAGCCCTTGTTTTTGGAGGAGACAGACTTGTCCATTGGCCCTTGTGTGAGCTGTTGGACAGGGGTGAGCTGAAGCCTCTTGGAGCAGTTGTACCGAGCTGAACCTCGTGTCCACCCTGTGTTAGCAGCTCCCCCAGCTCTCATTTCTGGTATGTGCCCATCTCCTCCAGCCCTGAAGCGGTTCCTTGGAGCAGGTGGGCAGCAGGAGGTGGAAAGAAGGAAATTCTATGTAATTCCACCCATATGTGTGCACAGATGGTGGGATCAAGCTGCTCTGGCTCAGGGCTATTAGGGAAACATCCCTGGGTGCAACTGCCTGTGGCAGAGCTCTGCCTTCACCCGGTTCCTGCTCTGGAAATCTTGCTCAAGTTTGGATGTGATCAAAAACTTACTGGACGTGCTCCTACCAGTCTGTGCTCCCTCTCAGAGGCTGACAATACCAGAGTCCCTCTCTTAGCTGGCTTTTCTTTCCCACTCCTAGAAAAGAAGACTGGAAAAGAAAAGAAGAAGAGCAAAAAGGCATCTTTGGAAGGGGCACCTGTAGCAGATGGCTCTGCTGAGGTTCACAAGAAGAAGAAGAAGAAGGAGGTACGTGTCAGACCCTGGGCTGTGGTGCTCATCCCGGCAGTGTGCCAGGCTGGAGAAGGAACAGAGCCATGTCCTGGCCTTGCTGGCAGTACAGGGGAGCCTGCAGTTCACTGTGGCCAGCCTTAAGACACCCTGACCTTTGGCTCAAAGGGTTTGTTCCTGTATTGCTGCCCTAGGAGATTCCTTTCCCTGGAATGGTCAAACCCAGGGACCCTTTTGGTGGCAAAGGACTTAGTCCTGTCTAAGGAGTAAGTGCTGCTCCCCAGCTGTCTGTTCATCTCATTCTCAGCAGAAGCTGGAGCTCCTGAGGGCTTGGCAGGCTTCTGCATCCCATCCCAAGGGCTTGAAGGGGTGACAGAGGGAGACTACAGGGTGTTCCTTGTGGTGGCTGCCACCTCTACAGGGACGTACCCAGGAAGCCTCTGTGGCTTTGCTGGGTCCTTCATGTCTGTGGTGCAAATGATACTGATGTATTTTTCCTCCTTTCCATTTTAGAAGAAGAAAGCAGCTGAGCCTGAAGGATTGTGAGAAGGTACACGGCCTGTGGGGACTGGCCATTGGTACCCTGAGCGGCGTAACCTTGGCCACATTCAGAACTCCTGGGCCAGTTTTGGGAAGACAGTGTGGCCTCTAAGTGCTCACTGAGCCAGCCTGGCCTTAGATCAGAGGGCCAGGGAGTGGAGTGGTGTGAGGAATGTCGTGCGGCCGTGTGCTGGCTTCTCTGGATGTGTCTGACCTCAACTCTTTAGCTGCTGAGAACTGGATGTCCAGCCTGGGTGTTGCTGACCTCTGTCACCAGCAGAGATGAGCGGCCTCTGGCAGTGTCAGTCTGTCCCTGCTGACCACAGGGAGCTTGCAAAAGCCATGGGGATTAGATGGTGATGTTGTAGCCATCTGGAAGTGGACCAGATGCTTCTGCCCATGCTCTGCTCAGCTGTAAGGCTGTTCTCCTCCTCCCCGTCCCTAACTCTTTCAACTCCTCTCCCCAAAGGTACCGCATTCCTGTGATTAAAGATTTATGGGTGAAGATCAAACAGAAGAGAGGAAAAGGAAGCTCACCTGGAGAATTCCGACTTTTTTCAAAATAATAATTTATAACTTCTTTTAACTGTGACTTTTAGAGCAGAGCAGTGTAACTTCCTGCCTCTTCCTGCCCTGCTGAGGCCCAGAGATGTGTTTATAGTCCCTCCAGATGGAATGGAACTGGAGGGGGCAGTTTGAGCAGAGCAGAAACTGCTTTTCCCCTTGTTGACACCCAGCCATCCCTTTCTCTTACCACAGAGCTATATTTTTGAGAAAAACGTTTACCCTTTTTTCCCTTCCTCCTGTGACTTGTGGTGTCAGTCCTTTTGCTACTACAGAAGAGAGCTCTCGGGTTTCCTTTTTATTCTAACACTGACAGCAGTGATTATCATGTCCCTGGAGTTGCACTGAGCAGTTGTGTCCCAGCAGCTGTTCTCAGCCAAGGCAGAGTCAGTTTTTGTGGTGTTTTTTTTATGAAATACAAAATAATAAACAACAAACAGTGAGATTTTACTTCAGCTGCTTTCAGGGGAGGCCAAGGCTGGCTGGCTCTGGAGGATGTTGTGGGTGGGAGAGCAGAGCCCAGTGTCTCCCTGTCTGGGGCAGGGGGACCCCAGGGTACAAGTGACATCAAACAAGGCATGGGCCAGGAATGGGACAAGAAACACGGCCAGTCCTGAGTGGAGATACAGCTGTCCAAGTGTCTGCAGAGGTTTTTCTTTATCCCTTTTTTGTTAAGATCTGTTTATTTTTAACCTCGGGCAGCTGCAAACAGCACACAGAGCCCTGCTGGAGTTGCTTACAAGGCTTTCTTATTCAAAAGTTTATTTGAGATTATTAGCTTGTGAGGTCATTTATAAGTGAACAATCAGGTATATTCAGGAAAATCAGAAGCCCCTCTGCCCAAGGTTACCCACTGCTGAGATTGTAGGCGAATCTCTATCTACAAATCTGAGCACTCCACAATAAAAGCCCATTACTCCAATAGTCTAGCAGGGCTCCAGCCTACAGGGATCAGTTAAGAAGCTGGTGGGGGTTGTTCTGCTGCTTTAAATGTTTGTTCAGTGTAAAGAAGCATTAGTTCTTCAGCAGGGGTGAGCTGTACGGCTGCCTGGGTGCTGTTGGAGGTCGAGTCAAAGAGAACAGGATTTATGGATCTGACATGGTTGAAACAATTTTCCAGCCTGTTCTACCCACCCTCTGAGGGGACTCTTTGTCTGATGGTGGTGACACCTCAGCCCTGGCTGGTGCTCTGCAGCAGGGGAAGGGTGCCCAAGGATGCCCACTGTTAACCGCCTTGGAAAAGCAATGTAAGAGCAGAAAAGAAATAGAGAAAAAAAATAAGGCAGGAGCTGGGATGCTGAAGGCAACTGCTGGCATCCTCTTCTACTCTCCTGTGGGGGAACAAGAGGAGGTAGTCAGTAAAACAGCTCAAGGACCTCCCAAAGCCCCTCTCCATCGCCCACTCCCCAGCAGTCCCCAGGACTCTGGGGACACTTGGACACTCACCTTTGCCTGGGGTCAGCTTAAGCATGTCCACCCCGGAGAAGATCATCTCCTCTGGGTCCGCGGTGGCAGAGGCAGTGCTGGGAGCAGCAGGGCCTGCAGAGGGCGGGCAGGTTGTGGGTGCTGGACCCCGGGGCTGCCCCATCACCCACCCCCATCCCTCTGAGGGCAGGAGGGGAGAGCCTGCACCCACTGCCGAGCTGGGGGCAAGGGGGGCTCATGGAAAACCCTGACTGCACATCTCAGCTCCAGCTACCTGTGGGGGGCTGTGGGTTTTGGGGTTCTCTCCAGCCTTAACATGCTGGCACTGGATGAGTGAGAGGTGCACCCTGCAGCCTTGACCCCTTCTTCTCCTCTCCTAGCTCTCCTCCCTAATCCCAAGCATGCACACTGCTCCTTCCTCTCCATCCCCTCCCTGGCAACCTACCGGGGCAGTCCAGCTTTCCCCGAGTCTCAGTGCCCTCAATCTTGGTGCCGTTTTTGTAGGAGCACCAGCAGAAGCCGGTGGAGTGATGGCACTGCTTGGGCAGGTAGTCGCCGTTCCCATCGCACTGTGGGCGGAAGCGGCCCAGCTGCTCACCCCCAGAAGTGGCCTCTGCCTGGCACTTAGTTTGCACTAGGGCAATAGAAGCAGAGGGGACACTCGGTCAGCCCCCGAGGCCCTCTCCCCCTCAGCAGCCTCAGCAGGAGATTCTATCCAGGAACAGTTAAAGGTGAACAAGCCCCCGCCTGGTGACCTTTCTGAAGCCCTCAGGCTCACCAGGGATGGAGGATTTGGGGTAGAGCTCCAGCTGTTCACCTTCTGTTCACCCCAAATGCCCTACAGGCAGTGGGCAGAGATGCTCTGTGATGTCCTAACAGCCACGAAACAGATGCTCCCCACGGAACAAATCAGTCCATGGCTGGAGGGAGGGCTTGGTTCCCTGTGAGAGGCCCCATGAGAGACCTCCCTGACCCTCCCCAGCTCAGCAGCCCCATCCCCAATACCTTTCTCTGCTGGGATTGCCTTGTGGTTCTCCGACTCAGGGTTCCTGGCCTTCTCAAACAGCAGCCACTTGTACATCCAGGACTCGAAGGACTGCAATGAGAGGGTCCAGCATGTTAATGGGCATGGGGGAAGTTCACCCCAGGGGAGCCATGTCACAAGCTCTGGCTTGGACAGGGAAGGTGGTGAACACCATCCCCTTCCTTGGGGTGGGAGCAGCCCAAGCCTGGCTAAAGCCAGACTTTGTTTATCCAGGAGGGGATACCCCAGTCCCTCCCCAAAGCACTCCTGGATGGAAGGCAGGTGGGACAGTATGACAGTGCCAAGCACTGACCTTCCACTCCGCATGACTCATGGTGCTCCTCAGGCTCTTCAAGTTCTCCATCAGGGTGTTCTTCAGCTCTGGGAATATCTTACTGGGGTCTGCTTGCTGCAGAGCAACCACCACAGTGAGGGCAAAGAAAAATGAGGCAGGGGGTGGGGGTTGGAGCTCTGCTGGTATCAGCCAGATGGATGCTGCAGGAGCTCAGGAGCTCCCACCAGCTCTGAGCACCAAACCAGAGCAGAAGGCAACGGGGGGGGGGAGCGGGGGACCTTACCAGCAGCAAGTGCTTCACTTGGTCCTCGGTTTTGTTGCTAACAGGGCCCTTGACCTCAAGAGAAAAGGCAAAAGGGCAGTGTGAGCACGGCAGCAAGCCCTGAGGGCAGCAGGCAGTGCCAAGCAGTGGTGGATCTCTCTTACCAAAAGGTCTGCAAAGGGCGCAGGATGCAGGACCCTCATGGCCAGGGGCGTGTTTGCCATGGCCATCTTCATTGTATTCACTGACTTGGCACCTGCCGAGGAAGGAGAACTGTGAGGGGCACCAACGGGGTTGGGTGGCCCAGGAGGGATTCATCCTTTCTGCCCCTGCCTCCCACCACTCTGGTGCCCGTGGGGCTACTGACTCGTAGGCAGCTTCCTCTGCAGAGCCTCCAGCTGCAGGTTCTGGGAGGTCTTGGTCAGCTTGCTGATCTGCCCGCTCTGCTGGTACACGAAGTAGATGGTGACAGCCTGGCCGGCGATGAGCAGGGCCACCAGGATGGAGAGCGTGGAGAAGGCGGCTTTGCGCCTCAGCGCAGACCTGCGGGACACGGACAGAGAGCTCAGCCGCCCACCGGCGGCAGGAGGTGACATCCTGCCGTCACCCCCTGCCCGCCCCAGACACCCCGGTCCCGGGGGATTTGCAGCCAGACAAATGCAAATTTCCCCATCGCAGAGAGCAGAAGTGAAACCTCAGCATGAGCATCACCCCCCACACCGGGAACCGAAACCCGCTGTGGGGGCGGGGGGAAGTGGGGACACGGGAGGGGGACAGGGCGCTGCCAGAGGATTTTGGGGAACGGCATCACTCCGGGCATCGCCTTTTGCGGGATGATGAAAACCACTTGGAATCTCGCTGCTCCGTGGGGCAGAGGACACGACTCATGGGATGTTGGACTGCACTTAATGTTGTGCCAGGCGCTGCCCCGCTGGGTGAGTGTGGCACTGTGGAGGTGCAGCGGTGCCCCAGAGGTCACCCCCTGCCCGGGGAGGAGCGGACACCGCCCGGCCAAGGGACAAGTCCCGAACGGGACGCGCTGCGCGGGCGTCTGCCTGGTGACTGCTGACGCTAGCGCTTCCGGGCTTCTGATTGGCTGCAAGTTTTGGGTGGGGTGTGCCCCCTGCGGGGGTTGGGACACGGGGACGAGCTGGGACATGGGGGCGCAGCCCCGCAAAGCCACTTGGTCCAAGGTCCGCTCCTGCCCCATGGCCACGGCATCAGCCTGCCTGTCTCACAACCTCTTTCCTACAAAGCTGCTTCCTCCAAAGCTTCGAGCCACGGCTCTCTGCCCCGCCCTGTGAGCCCGGCCACCCCATCGCCATGCCTTGTCCCCGGCTGCCCCAGAGATACAGTGACCTCTTTCGTTCTGCTGCCACCCCGTGCCCCCCCAATCCCATAGCCACCCAGTTCCCCCATCCCACAGCCGCCCCATGTCCCCCTCCCATTGCCGCCCCATGCCTCCCATCCCACAGCCACCCAATTCCCCCCATCCCACTGCCACCCCGTGCCCCTGCCTTGCCTCACAGCCATGTTCTGGCCCCTTCCACGGCTCCACAGTGCCCCATTCCCACAGCCTGCGCCCCNCTGCCCCACTGTGCCCGCTTCGCCCTCCCCGCGCCCCCCATCCCCGTGTCCCCAGCTGTGGCACCTCTGGGCGTCCCCAACGCTGAGCACGCCGCTGCCGCGGTCGGAGATGAGGTCCCGCTGCTCGTCAGCCATGGCTCCGCTGGGCTCCCCGAAGGCACTGAGCACCCCGAGCGAGGCTTCTGGAAATACCCTCGGGTCCCCACCCTGCCCTGACACCCAGCGGGGGAAGCCAAAAAAAACGTCCTATTGGCTGCTGGCCCGCGCATCACTTGTTGCCGGGCAGACCTCTGCTCCAGAGGTCTCCAGTTCAGAAATGATGCTGGACACAGCCGTGAGCTCCACGGCCGCTCGCTGGGGCTTCACCGCCCACTCCACGCCACGGGCAGGTCACGGTGCCCAGCCTGGTGACACCGGTGCCATGGGCCCAGAGGCTCCGGTCCCCCTGGGGGGGGCAGGAGGTGGCACATGGGGGGCAGGAGGTGAGAAAGGGAGGTGGGGGGGATGGGGGAGGTGAGCGGCAACGTGTGAGGAAGGAAGTGGGGTGCAGAGCTGGGACACGGGGGGTGGGACAACACGGGGAGGACCCCCCACACCGAAGGCTGAGCAGGACCTTCCGTGGGGGCACAGTGCAGGGCACACCCCTCCTTCCTGACCTTGGCTGCTCGGGAAAAGCTGCACTCGGGCTCAAGCCCTCCTTGAGGGTCACTTTGGACCCTCCCTGTGTGGGGGTTCTTGGCCAGCACTTCTCAGTCTGAGGGGGCAATGACTAAAGGACCAAGGGCTTTCAAGCCCTCCTTCCTTCTAGCACTACCCCCCCGTGCTTTGCCTGCAGCAGCTTCCAGGGGCTGAACCCCCAAAGCCAAGAGGGGAGGAGCAGCCCCTCAAGGTGAGTGACCCCAAGGCACCAGAGGGAGTGGGGCAATGGGGATCTCCAGCCCCCCCACAGCCCCCCAAGTGCTACATGGGCAGGAGCAGCCATCCACCCCATAGTGCTGGGGTTTGGCGATCTTACACAATGTCCCAGAGCAGCCCAGGGGTTACATACCTGGGCTGGGCCGAGGGTCACACTGAGCCCACCGAGCACCAAGCTGGCTCCAGCGTCAGGACTCAGCACGACCACGGCCAGAGTTCAGTCAAAAGCGAAACTGTGAATGTGGAATTAACAGCCAGGCACCACTGGTTACCTGGCAAACCCACCGGGGCGAGCAGGGACGTGTTGTTTCAGCCACTCCATTTCTTTTCCTGATTCAGTCCTGAGCCTCCCAGCCGGCAGGGACAGCCAGCCCTGGGAGAGCAGACCAAGGGATCATCTCGGAGCATTTACAGGGAGTAGGGCAGAGTCTCCCAGCCAATGCTGTTCCTGGAGGAAATGTGGTGGGACAATGCTCCTGCTTTCCAGGTGGGAAACTGCAGCCCCACAAAGGGGAAGGGTTTTGGTGCCTGGACCCTGGTCCCAGCCCTGTGACCCAGCTGGGAAAGGCCTGGGCACCCAGGGGTTCAGAAAGTACTGGCCCGGGGGTGGTACAGGGGTGTCCATCAGCCTCACCCCAGGCCACCTGTAACAAAGCTGTATTTAGAAACCATCAGAGGGGTTTGAAAAGAAAGTAAAAAGGGAGAGGAAATGGAGAGAAAAGGGAAGAAAGACAAGTAAAAAGAAGGGGAAGAAAAACGGGGGGGAAGGAAAGAACATAAAAGCCTTCCATACATTTTTTGTCTCTCCCCTCATGGGAACTGGGAGTTTTGGGGGACACATGGGTTTTCCTCACAGCCCCAGCCCCCACTCAGCTCCTCATTTTGGGGCTACAATCCCTGCCTTGAGGCCATGCTCCTGGTGCATTCCGTGACCAGCCTCAGCCATAAGGGGAACCAGAAAAAGTCTGAACAGGAACTTGCCAAACGAAACCCCAGCGATTCCATGGAGCTGGGCCGGCTCTGCAAACCACAAACGTGGGTGATAGCCTAGGGGTGGGGACCAGCCCCCTTCCCAGGCAGGCTGAGCCCCTCGAGCCCCAGCCTGGAGGGGAACTGTCAGCCCTAAGTCAGCCCCTGCTCCACACCCAGACATTCCAGTCAGTTCTTCAGTGCTTCACATACACAACTTTCTGCCCAGGGCTGTGGCACCCGGTGTTTTTTCATACCTGTGAATTGATTTTCCAGGGAAGACGAAGACTTTCAGAGAGCAGCTTCCATCCTGTCTGACCCTCCTCACTCTCCCACCTCCTGAGGCTGGCACTGGATTGTCACCACCCTGTTACCTCAAGGCTTTGTATTTGGTGCTGCCCATCAAAAACTTCACAAGTCTTTTTTTGGGGGAAAAAAGCCATCTGGAGCAAGGAGTGGTTTCAGGACTCTGCTGCGGACCAGACCAGGAGAGCAATAGTTTCAGGCAGTGAGGTGCAATAACCCAGGTACATTTACAGGAAGCCATTCATCACTAGCTGGGCCTGGTCTCGCAGCTCCCAGCCCCCAGACCCTGCAAAAAGGTTTGGGGAACAGACCCACATTTCCCATCAGCCCTGAGGTGAGACCCTTAACAGCACAGGATTAGCCCTGGGCACACCTGAGGGGGCAGGCTGAGCCGCAGGGCTCACCAGTGATCCCCGACTGTGTGGGGGATGGAGCACAGCACCTGAGCAGCCCAGCCAGGGTGACACAGCGTGGGCAGGCACATGTGTCCCCCACCCACACAGCCCAGGAGCCATCACCCAGCTACAGGGGGGTGCAGGTGATTCAGTTCCTCGCTGAACCACTCAAGACAAGCTAGTTGGGTCAGGCCAGGGACTGTCAAGAGCCAGGACACCCATCCATGCCACTCTGACAGGAGGGTCTTTCCCTCCAGAAAGCCCCAGGACATGGCCCAGGAAGCTGCTCTGTGCTGGGGCTTCGGTTTCTCTTCCTCATTCACCATTTCCTCTTTGGGGTTGTGCTTCAAAGACGTCAGGTCGGCCGAGAAATCAAAGCAATTTTTGCCTGTAATTGTGCAGCGAGCCCAGGCACCAGCCTGCCCATGGCACAGCACTGCCAGGGCAGCACGTGGCACGGGCTGGGGGTACAGTGACTCGGCTCAGCCAGCACCAGCACGGCTCCAGCTTCCAAGGATTAAGGGTTAATAGAGTAAATCCACCTTCCCATGGAGCAGACACCTTCCCTTTTCTACATCTGCTCTGCAAACCAGCAGGGCTGAACTGGCCTGGACCAGGGAGACAGCAGAGGGAGCGAGGGGAAACATCTCCCCCTGCACGAAGACAGGAGCAGAGTCTGCTGCGGTTTTGCCACAGCAAAGATCCTGCCGTGGATTTGTTTTTGCTGTAGAGGCACACCCCGTGAAGCAGCCACGGTGATGTCCCCTGGGACACATCACACAGGGAACAGCGACAGCTTTCACTGTATCCAAAGTGTACCAAAAACCAAAGCTGTTGGTAAGTGTCCCACTCCCTGCTCTCCTCCATCCTGCCCCCTCCTCCTCTCAGCTCCATGCTGGCTGAGCTGCTTCTGGTTTCATGTTTTCGACACCTTCTCCACACAGAGTTCAAAGAACACTTTAAGTACAGAAAAACAGTGATTTGAACAGCAAATAGTGCACATTTAAGACAGTAAGGGAAGTTTATTCTAACATTTTCCATGGCCACATATAAAATAACAAATAAAAGCACTATGCCTGTGCCAAGGGAAATGCTGGTTTAGGAACAGATGTCCAAGTAGAGGATTTTTTCCACAGAAAGGGGAAGTGATGCATTAAGCAACATTTTGCAGAAAACCCAGCAGCAGTTGCTCAGTCCCAGCACAGCTTTCTTTTCCAGGAGATCTAAAAAGTCATGACTCGTTCTGAAAGCAACTTTTGCTATATGAAGCCCAAGACCCCTGTGGCTTTGGATCAGCCAGCCTGGTTCCCCTCCAAGCCAGAGGCCCAGCTCCAGAGCACAAGCCATCTGTGGATGGAATTAAACCGAAGCCCCTCGGCTTCTGAGCACACCCCAGTAAGGAAACACGGAGCTAAAGAGAGGTTTAAGAGAGCTTTAATAACAGGAGGTGCTGCGCTGGTTACAGACGACGTCCACGGCGACCACCCTTCCTGCGAGTGCTGTCGGAGGGGATGGGGGTGACATCCTCTGCAGGGAGAAAATCCAGAGCACAGTCACCTTCCAGAGGTACCCCCAGGAACCACCTGGGCCCAGCCACCCAGCCATCACCCAACACCTCAGCACCTGGACACCACAGGAGCTGCATGTGTGCAGAAGGAACTCTCCATGGAGTGAAGGTATGTGGGAACTCGCCACGGGCTGGGTATCCAGGGCTTTAACGCTTAGCAAGCAAAAATTCCCATCTCCCATCCCACTTAGACCAAGCAGCCACAGCGTTTCCAAAGAAACGCAGGATGTCTGAAGAATTTTCAGCACAACCACCACTGCATCTTGTGACTCCCCCACAAAGTTCGGGACTCTCCCTACAACAGCTGGAGAACTGAATCACTGAGACCAACAAGGTATTTTTAGGTGACCGAACAGCTCCGTGACATCAGAGGAGCATCACCATCCTGCTCCAAGCTGGGGCTTGCCCGGCACACAGAAACCTGGGTTCTGAGTACTGCTCTCACCACCTACTGGTGAACTGTCAATTTAAGGATCTGTTTACATGAAATCCTTTCATTGGTGCTGTCTAAGCACCCGTGAAGAACACCTCAAAGTTAAGATCAAGCAGCACAGATGCCCACGAAGCTCCTTTCACTAAATAATCCCTTTTTTCCTCACTCACCAATGCGGCCGATCTTCATTCCAGAGCGGGCCAGAGCTCTCAGGGCTGACTGGGCACCGGGTCCAGGAGTCTTGGTCCTGGAGGAGAGTCAGAACCAACAACCCCTTCAACAACCCAGAAGCTGAACAGAGTTTACAAACAGCCAGCAATATGAAAGTCACACTTTCTCCACGCCAAATCACCCTCCTCCTGTTCCAGTCTCATTCACCATCAGGCCCCCCAGCCAGGTCCCCAGCAGTGTCCCAGCCCCCCTGCTGTACCTGTTGCCCCCCGTGGCACGCAGCTTGATGTGCAGGGCAGTGATTCCCAGCTCCTTGCACCTCTGGGCAACGTCCTGGGCCGCCAGCATGGCCGCGTAGGGAGAGGACTCGTCCCTGTCCGCCTTCACCTTCATCCCACCCGTCACACGGCAGATGGTTTCCCTACAGAAGGAAAAGGTGATGTTCAGGGAAAAAAGCCATTCCTTGTTCTTCCCCCAAACCAGGTTCTGCCTACAGACAGAACCTGTTATTTCCAATGTTTCCAGATCAGTAAGCTGCCACACAGCACCCTGAACACCACACTGACCAGAAGAGCTCACCAAGCCACCCAGTTCATGTACATGCACCATCCCAACTCACAGCTCAGCAGAAACTCGAGCATTTTGGTGGAACCTCTTGCCAAACCTAGTTTCTACTTCCACACCCGAAGGAGCTGGGTACTGCAGCAAGGTGATGCATGTTCCATACTCACTTGCCAGACAAATCGGTCACGTGGACGAAAGTGTCATTGAAGGAGGCAAAGATGTGGCAGACACCAAACACATTCTCTCCTTCAGCAACCTGTGGTCCCAAGCTGATGACCTGCTCTTCCTTCTTCTCCTTGCCCTTACGAGGTGCCATTTCTGAACAACAACAAAAGAGATGTATGAGTGTTGGTAGTTCCTCAACAGTGTTACAGAACTTTATGAAATCCCTGCTATTGCAACCTTTTACCAAGCAAAAAAAATGAGTTACCATTGGCAAAACACAGGTAAATTTGGGGGTACAGGTAAATTCCTTATAAACCCCAGGATTCCCAGCTTTGCTGTATCCTGGCACACAGGTCATCACCTACAGCTGTTTAGTGGAGTCTCTCCTGCTGCATTTCACGGCAGCTGATGTCCCTAGGCCCCACCACAGCAGTGCACAAGGGAGCTCCTTTCCTTGATAACCAGCAGCGCTGAGCATTTCCCCTTGTTTATGTGGGTTTATGAAAAGACCAAACTAAACAATTACTACAGACCCAGTACTGTCAGTAAGCCCTGTCTGCAGACCTTTTAAGTACCAGCTTGAGTTCTCCCATGTTATTGGGCCCCCAACCACATCCTTGGGACTAGCCCAGCTAAGTCTCCTGCCCCTGAAGCCCGCACCCAGCGATGGGAGACAGCAGGGGCAGCACTCGGCTGTGCTCGGTCTGGTGGCTGGGGATTCCGTGCATCCGCTCCCAAGCACAGAAAGACGGTTCCCTATTGCCCTCTCCTGCCAAACTGCTGCTACAGCCGGGGCCCTGCACAAGGGAGATGTCCGGCCACTGCACCGAGGTAACCAACCCCAACACAACCCACGTTCACCCTCGGTGGTCCCCTCACCACGGAGCCCTGAGCACTATTACACAATTTACACAGATGTCTGCACGGCCGCTCCAACAGCACGGCATCCCTTTCCCGACACATCCACGGCGCACAGGCTCCACGGACAGCGCCGTCCGCAGCCCGGCGAGGCCGACACGGCACACGCAGCACACGCTGTACCGCCGGCATCGAGCTCCGAGAGACGAACCCGCCGCGTTTGAGCGCTCAGGGACGCAGCCGCGGCCGCTCAGGGTCCGGGGGAGGGCCGNGATGCGGCGCGGCGCGGACTCACCTGCCCGTCTGCTCCGGCGGCTGCCGCGGAAAGGAAGCGGCGGCGTCAGGGGGCGCGGTCACCGCCTCACCCGGAAGGGATGGCGGGAGGCGGCGTGTCCGCTGCCGCAGGCGTAGGGCTGTGCCCGGATGCCAATCCCGATCCCTCCGAGCCGGCCCGCACCGTGACCGTCTCTCCCGAGGCCAAGCCGGGCCGATCTCCCCGGGATGGCGCGGCCGCCTCTCCCCTCACCCAACTCTCCCGCCGGCCCGACCTCCCCAAGATGGCGGCGGCCTCTCCCCGGGTCCCTCCCCAAGATGGCGGCGGGCGGGGGTGGGCGTTTGCGCTCCCGACGGAGCCGTCCCGGCAGAGCTTTGGAAACGAACCGGTTTGTAAAACAACCGGAGGGGAATGGGTGTCATTCCAGCAAGCATCCTGCTTCCCCCCGGCTACGCCGCTGCAGTCGGCTCAGCTAGAGCCAGGATGGGGTGCAGGCCTTCCCCCCTCGCTCCGCAGTCGGGGCTGAGCACGGCAAAGAGTCCTGGGGGTCTCCAGGCAGCTCCTTGTCCCTGCCCCCAGCTAAGGTGGGACCCTGACTGCGAGGAGGTGTTTGGGAATTCACCCATAAGAGAATGTATGTGGTGGTTTAATATGTGTAAGTGACGTATTTTCGTCAAGGAGCTGACGGGAGAGGTTTCAATCCTGGTGATTCTCTCAGGAGCTCCGGCAGCTGAGGGGAGAAGCAGAGACTGCAGCTGTGAACTGTGAGAGATGGTGCAGGGACACCTCCCAGAGCTGTGATATGGGGGAGGTTTGTTCCACCTCTACAAAGAGAATGCTAATTTGTAATTTTTTACATGAACGTGGTCCAGCAAGGCAATATTTTCTGGTTCCAAGTGATTTAAAACGTGCTCAGGAGAATAAGGATGGGGAACACCAAAAACCTTCGTGACAGAGGCACGATGAAATTGCATTTATAGCACTGATGAGATGCTTCCTGGGCATGATTCTGCCTTGCTTCCAGCTGCTTCCCCCTGGTGCTGAGCTGCCTCTGGGAAACAGAGAGCTCTGACCCACATGGGGCTGGGATGTGAGTGACAAACTGGGAGCACATGCTGGTCCCCCCCATAGGAACACCTGACAGGGCTTCAGATCTGCGCCCAGAACTGTGCTCAGAGCTGGGCCGATGGAAGTGAAGCAGCTGGACAAGGGAGGCTCCTGGTAACAGCCCTACTAGTGAGGCTGTGCAGTCCAAAGGCCTGGAAACATCTGTAGGGAGGGTCCAGCACCTCTGCTCGACTGATAGTGTTTGGTGCTGGCCCATCAGAAACTTCTGCCTCCCTTCTCATGTCCATCACCCCTGCAGCTTTGGGGTGCTATGTGTTTTTAGGGTAGCATCCACGTGTCCATATTGCCCATCCAGATTTCCCAGTCCTTTTCCTTTCTCTGGCCAAGCGTTCCAGGTCCCTCCAGGATGCAAACCTCTGGGCTGCCAGAGGAAAAGAGTTGGGTCCTTAAGGCTCCCTGTCCCCCTGCAGTGCCCCCACCCGTGCTGGGATTTTTCCCTGGGAAAGCTCTCTGTGCTCAGGGATGCCACTGTAACCCCCTTCTTGACCCCGTGGAACACCTTCACTTGCTCCTGTCTTTGTTACACTTTTGCCACTGCAGCAGGGATCTTCCTGTTTGAATATTGCAGGAGAGGCTTTTAAAATACACATTGGCAGAGCTGCTGTAATTCCAGCCGGGAGCTCCAGTGACAGCGGCCGTGGCCTGATTTGGAGGAAAGGGGAAGGAAGGAGTCAGCAGCAGGGAGTGCTGCAGAGGTCAGCCTGTGTAAGGACGTGTGTGCTGCGGGTGCCCCATCTGAGGAGGAGCCTGGGGATGGTGAGGGGTGTACAGGCAGCCAGGCAGGGTGGGTTTATCCCCACTGAACCACGTGTGCAGTGCTGCCTGTGACAATCCTCCACGAGGACTGTAGAAGCCTATGGATATTCCCCTGGAAAAGATGCAAGCCAGAGGCAAGGAAACGGGCAGGCCTCCACTTATGGGCAACAGGCTGAAATAACCATATGAGCTGCTAAAAGAATTAACCCACTGGTTCAAAATCCTGTGCTGTCCTCAGCCCCAAAGCTGCTGGAGAGACAGGTTGCTCCCAGTCCCTCCAGGGTCTGGGCAGGATGGGGCTTTCTCCATTCCCTGGGACACATTCTTCCCTTTCACTCTGCCTTGCACTAGTTCTGGTGTGTCTGCAAGAGAGCTGCCTGCCCTGCAAAATGCTCCTGGGGCTCGAATGCCAGCTCCAGCCAGGCTTCCCTACTGCTGAGGACAGCACTGAGAGCCTTCCCTGGCTGGGATGAGAAGGGAGGCACCCAGCAGGGGCTGCAAGGATTGCGTCCTCCAGCCTGGCTGGGAAGGATGCTCAGGCCACTGTGGGGTCAGTGCCAGAGATGATGTGTATTTGCTTTGAGAAATCCCCCAGATTTAGTTCCTTAATGGGTAATTAACATTCCAGCTGCTCCTTGGTAATAGCCTCTCCAGCCCATGGGAAACCCACAGACATGGTGACGCTGCAGGCGGATTTCATAACTCAGCCGGTGACTAAACAAAAAGGCCAGGCAAATGGGACTGCTGCTCCTAACCTCTTCTCCTGCCGGGCTTTGGCCTTAGAGTAAACTGGTTCAGGCTCAGAGGGGTCAGAGGGAAGTGACTGGCCTGACCTGCAAAGGCCCCAGCTCTGGGCTTCCCACAAGCAGGAATTTTTGGTGCTCAAATATCACTGTTTCCATGGCTGGGACTTGTTCCCATGAGCCATGGACCAGTGGCCTTACTGGTGGCCTTGAGAGAGAGACTGGAACTGGAAGAGGCCAAAATTCCCCCTGCAGCAGGCTGAACCCCAGCTGTCTGCCTGATACGGAGCAGGGTCTGCAGTTGGGGCTCTCTAACAGACCCCTCAAGATGGCATCTCTCCTCTAACAGCCATGGCAAAGAGAAATTCAGAGTCCCAAATGTACCATTCACAGGTAAAAAAAAAAACAACCCAAACTTTTCCATTTGCTTTTAAGGCCAGTTTTGGTTTCAGAAAGGCAGTTTGTGCATGCACACATGTAAAATGATGTGTCAGAAACAGGCGTAAGAAGATTAAAACAGAAATCTCCAACGCTGAAGTTAAAGCACTTAAGGAATTGGCAGAGACTTCAAGAGCCAGTTTCTGGTCCTAATGAAGTTGGTGGAAGTGCTGCCATGGACTTCAAGGGGACCATAATGTGGCTGTAACTCAGTAGGGAGCTGGAAGTGTTGATTAATAAATTGGAAACAATGCGGAGGAAAGCCGCTGAACTGCTTTCTGACAGATGTGCTGAAGAAGCGCCTGTAACTTAAAGCACGCAGGAAAGGAATTGGTTTCCTTTGTGTTTGCAAACAGAAGACAGGCAAGAAAAAAAAGCTACCTGATACTCATGTAAAATGGCAGAGCTGGTATTAATAAATCCCAGTGCCTTTCTGAGCAGCTTTCTGTTTCCAGCAAGTCGTTTCTTCTTTAAAAAGAAAAAAGTATTCGCAAATGCCAGACCAAGAATTCAACAAATTCCTTTTTCTCAGAAGAAATTATTCAGTGGAAAACTTTACCACTTGAGATTGTGGATTCTGCAGATTGTTCTTGGAGTTTGGTGCATGCCTTTGATTACTCATTGCTGGCTTTTTGCTCAATGATTTGTGCATGAATCTCCTCTGGCGGAGGTTAGCATGGCCTCGGAATGCTGTTCCCAGGGGAGATACTTTTTTCAGGCTGAGTTTGCAAATCATTTAAGGCTGAAAAAAAATAATCCCTTTAATGCCCTTTACAGCAGTTCGCAGTTGAAAAACTTGCTGTTTGTCCCTTTTTGTTTTCTGAGCTTTCAAGTAACTTTGGCATTTGCAAATATTCAGGGATCTTGAGAGAAAATGCTTGTGAGGGAAGAGAAATGTTTAAGGATAAGAAGTCTTTGACTTCAATGAACACTTAGAAAATTTGCAGCCATAATAGTCTGCCATTCTTTGTGTCTCTTTCCCTACAATTTCCTTTCTTGTTTTCCTTTTGTTTGTTTATCTGCTTGTTCCATTTGATTGAAATTGCTTCCTCGACTCTTGTTCAGTCAGAAGCTCTCCCAGAGTATGCTGCCTAAACCGAACCCAGCAGACCTTCTGCCACATTTCATCCCCGCGGGCTGGACATGAAACTTGTCCCCATGGGCTGGACATGAAACTTGACCCCATGGGCTGGACACAAAGCCTGACAGGCTTGTCTTAATGCACCACATCCCTTCTAACATGAGCAGTGAGACAGACCTGGGTGGCTTGTGCGGGTGATTAACTCTGGACCGTAGTGTGTCTCCACATGCCGGCCAGCCCCCAGCAGCCTCCGAGGGCAGGGCAGGAGTGGAGCAGCTCATTTTCTCCCGCTCTGAGGAATGAAGGGAATTTTGTGTGCATGCAGGTTGGAGGCAGCCAGCCACTAACTTGGATGCGGCCCTTGAGCTTACCTTGAAGTCAGGGAGGAAAAGCTGAAATGATGTGATACCAGCACCCTGAAATGACACCTGGGTTCTGCGGATGGGGAGGAGGCTGGGGACAACCTCAGGCTTGACTGGCTTTAAAAATCTGACACAAAGGGTGTGTGCACACTGGGGGAAGGATGAAAAGGCTCTGTGTAGGAGCCATGAGCCTGACACCCCAGTTACACCAAACTCACAGCCTGGGCCGTACCCTTTGGACACCCCAGCGTGCTCATCCCGGGAAACAGTGGGAACGTGGGGGTCTGGTGGGAGCATCGCCGGGCACATGGATCATCACAGGCACCCCGGGCGCGGGGATCTGAGCCCTCACGCCGGGGGATTACCGCCTGGCTCACGGTCACCCCGGGGGCCGGACGGGGCGAGGGGCCGCGGGCTG